>JAJNAW010000297.1:0-124279 GCA_021901955.1 Brassica balearica
TCAGTCCTAATGATGTGAAGTTTCAGGATATTAAAAGCAGCAAGATGATTGGAAAGGGAGTGACTAAAGGAGAGCTATATTTACTTGGAAGATCTCACTCCTGTTTCTAGATATAGCTGCCTCAAGCTTACTTCTGTTTCTAGTTCTAGTTTGCAAGTAAAAATGCATTGTGGCATGCTAGATTTAGACACCCTCATAATAAGGCTTTGAAAACTGATGTTGCCAGGTGTTTCCTTTGAGAATAATGATTGTGAAGCTTGCATTTTAGGCAAGCATTGTAGAACTGTCTTTAAATAAGTCTACTACTGTTTATGAAAAGTGTTTTGATCTTATTCATTCTGATGTTTGGACTGCACTCGCCTATCTAGAGAAAATCATAAGTATTATGTAACTTTCATTGATGAAAATCCAAATACACCTGGTTAACCTTAATTCCAACCAAAGATAGGTACTTCGATGCATTTAAAAATTTTCAATCCTATGTGACTAACCATTACAATGCCAAGATAAAGATTTTCAGGTCAGATAATGGAGGAGAGTACACGGGACAAGCATTCAAGCTACACTCTAGTTTATATGCATGGAATCCTTCATCGGACAAGTTGTCCCTATACACCACAAATGCACGGTGTGGCTGGAGAGGAAGAACAGGCATTTGATGGAAGTAGCCAGGTCCATGATGTTTCAATCCAATGTGCCTAAGAAGTTTTGGAGGATGCTGTTGCTACGGCATGTTATCTCATCAACAGGACACCAACTCGATCCTTCAAGGACAATCACCATTCGAGGTACTGAATCAGTACAAGCCTTCTCTCGAGCATATGAAGGTCTTTGGGTGTTTGTGTTTTTGTGGATGGTGCCTGGAGAGATAAGAAACAAGCTAGAAGCTAAGAGTTCAAAGGCAATGTTCATTGATACTCATCAAGTCAGAAAGGATACAAGGTTATGATCCTAACACAAGGAGAGTGTTAAGATTCAGAGAAGTGAAGTTTGTCAAGAGAAAGGATATTATGAGGAACAGATTCAAGAAGACTTGAAGGATCTTACCGATGATAGAGCTGAAACTCTCGAGGATTATCCTAGAAGGCCTTGAATCAACATGAATCAAGGACATCAAGGGGGAGAAGCACTACCTCAGTCCCGGATCATCGACTTCCAACCTTGAGCATGAGGGGGAATGAAACAAGAACTCCAAACCATGAAGAAACAAGCAGAGAAGAGAGTTCTGGCTCTCATGATCAAGCTCAGAATCAAATGATCAAGAAGAAGGAGCTGAAGAGAGTCAGCTAAGGGAAGAAGGAGCTGAAGCAAGTCAGCTAGAGAAGAAAGGTCTGAAACAAGTGTGCAGCCACAAGAAGAAGAACAAGTACAGATGGCGCAAGAAGGGCCAGTATTGAGAAGAAGTACAAGGCTGAGAAAGGATCCTTCCAGCTTGGGTAAACACAAAGAGTGTACTACAATGCCCAAGCGTGTGAAGCATCCTACTCAGTGCCGTGTGTTCTTTTTGCTCAATATCATGAAGAAGTTATCCCACTTTCTAATCAGGTGATTCCAGCTTTCCCACTTGGGAATAGACAGCTTCTCTGGCTGCTCCAATCAAACCAGGATGAATCACTTTGTAAGAAGCTTGATTTGGATACATAAAATGGTGGAGAATCACCAGGAAGTTGAATAAATCTCATAGGAGTTGGGATGAAGAAGTTATCCCACTTTCTAATCAGGTGATTCCAGCTTTCCCAGCTTTGGGAATAGACAGCTTCTTCTGGCTGCTCCAATCAAACCAGGATGAATCACTTTGTAAGAAGCTTGATTTGGATACATAAAGTGTTGGAGAATCACCAGGAAGTTGAATAAATCTCATAGGAGTTGGGATGAAGAAGTTATCCCACTTTCTAATCAGGTGATTCCAGCTTCCCCACTTTGGGAATAGGACAGCTTCTTCGCTGCTCCAATCAAACCAGGATGAATCACTTTGTAAGAAGCTTGATTTGGATACATAAAGTGGTGGAGAATCACCAGGAAGTTGAATAAATCTCATAGGAGTTGGGATGAAGAAGTTATCCCACTTTCTAATCAGGTGATTCCAGTTTCCCACTTTGGGAATAGACAGCTTCTTCTGGCTGCTCCAATCAAACCAGGATGAATCACTTTGTAAGAAGCTTGATTTTGATACATAAAATGGTGGAGAATCACCAGGAAGTTGAATAAATCTCATAGGAGTTGGGATGAAGAAGTTATCCCACTTTCTAATCAGGTGATTCCAGCTTTCCCACTTTGGGAATAGGACAGCTTCTTCGGCTGCTCCAATCAAACCAGGATGAATCACTTTGTAAGAAGCTTGATTTTGATACATAAAGTGGTGGAGAATCACCAGGAAGTTGAATAAATCTCATAGGAGTTGGGATGAAGAAGTTATCCCACTTTCTAATCAGGTGATTCCAGCTTTCCCACTTTGGGAATAGGACAGCTTCTTCGCTGCTCCAATCAAACCAGGATGAATCACTTTGTAAGAAGCTTGATTTGATACATAAAATGGTGGAGAATCACCAGGAAGTTGAATAAATCTCATAGGAGTTGGGATGAAGAAGTTATCCCACTTTCTAATCAGTGATTCCAGCTTTCCCACTTTGGGAATAGGACAGCTTCTTCGGGCTGCTCCAATCAAACCAGGATGAATCACTTTGTAAGAAGTTTGATTTGATACATAAAGTGTTGGAGAATCACCAGGAAGTTGAATAAATCTCATAGGAGTTGGGATGAAGAAGTTATCCCACTTTCTAATCAGGTGATTCCAGCTTTTCCCACTTGGGAATAGACAGCTTCTTCGCTGCTCCAATCAAACCAGGATGAATCACTTTGTAAGAAGCTTGATTTGGATACATAAAATGGTGGAGAATCACCAGGAAGTTGAATAAATCTCATAGGAGTTGGGATGAAGAAGTTATCCCACTTTCTAATCAGTGATTCCAGCTTCCCACTTTGGGAATAGGACAGCTTCTTCATTGCTCCAATCAAACCAGGATGAATCACTTTGTAAGAAGCTTGATTTGGATACATAAAATGGTGGAGAATCACCAGGAAGTTGAATAAATCTCATAGGAGTTGGGATGAAGAAGTTATCCCACTTTCTAATCAGTGATTCCAGTTTCCCACTTGGGAATAGACAGCTTCTTCGCTGCTCCAATCAAACCAGGATGAATCACTTTGTAAGAAGCTTGATTTGGATACATAAAGTGTGGAGAATCACCAGGAAGTTGAATAAATCTCATAGGAGTTGGGATGAAGAAGTTATCCCACTTTCTAATCAGGTGATTCCAGTTTCCCACTTTGGGAATAGGACAGCTTCTTCGCTGCTCCAATCAAACCAGGATGAATCACTTTGTAAGAAGCTTGATTTGGATACATAAAGTGGTGGAGAATCACCAGGAAGTTGAATAAATCTCATAGGAGTTGGGATGAAGAAGTTATCCCACTTTCTAATCAGGTGATTCCAGTTTCTCACTTTGGGAATAGACAGCTTCTTCGCTGCTCCAATCAAACCAGGATGAATCACTTTGTAAGAAGCTTGATTTTGATACATAAAGTGGTGGAGAATCACCAGGAAGTTGAATAAATCTCATAGGAGTTGGGATGAAGAAGTTATCCCACTTTCTAATCAGGTGATTCCAGCTTCTACTTTGGGAATAGGACAGCTTCTTCGCTGCTCCAATCAAACCAGGATGAATCACTTTGTAAGAAGCTTGATTTTGATACATAAAGTGGTGGAGAATCACCAGGAAGTTGAATAAATCTCATAGGAGTTGGGATGAAGAAGTTATCCCACTTTCTAATCAGGTGATTCCAGCTTTCCCACTTTGGGAATAGGACAGCTTCTTCGCTCGCTCCAATCAAACCAGGATGAATCACTTTGTAAGAAGCTTGATTTTGATACATAAAGTGGTGGAGAATCACCAGGAAGTTGAATAAATCTCATAGGAGTTGGGATGAAGAAGTTATCCCACTTTCTAATCAGTGATTCCAGCTTCTCACTTTGGGAATAGGACAGCTTCTTCGCTGCTCCAATCAAACCAGGATGAATCACTTTGTAAGAAGCTTGATTTGGATACATAAAGTGGTGGAGAATCACCAGGAAGTTGAATAAATCTCATAGGAGTTGGGATGAAGAAGTTATCCCACTTTCTAATCAGGTGATTCCAGCTTCCCACTTTGGGAATAGACAGCTTCTTCGCTGCTCCAATCAAACCAGGATGAATCACTTTGTAAGAAGTTTGATTTTGATACATAAAGTGGTGGAGAATCACCAGGAAGTTGAATAAATCTCATAGGAGTTGGGATGAAGAAGTTATCCCACTTTCTAATCAGGTGATTCCAGCTTTCCCACACTTGGGAATAGACAGCTTCTTTCTGCTCCAATCAAACCAGGATGAATCACTTTGTAAGAAGCTTGATTTGGATACATAAAGTGGTGGAGAATCACCAGGAAGTTGAATAAATCTCATAGGAGTTGGGATGAAGAAGTTATCCCACTTTCTAATCAGTGATTCCAGCTTCCCACTTTGGGAATAGACAGCTTCTTCTTCGCTGCTCCAATCAAACCAGGATGAATCACTTTGTAAGAAGCTTGATTTTGATACATAAAGTGGTGGAGAAACACCAGGAAGTTGAATAAATCTCATAGGAGTTGGGATGAAGAAGTTATCCCACTTTCTAATCAGGTGATTCCAGCTTTCCCACTTGGGAATAGACAGCTTCTTCGCTGCTCCAATCAAACCAGGATGAATCACTTTGTAAGAAGCTTGATTTGGATACATAAAGTGGTGGAGAATCACCAGGAAGTTGAATAAATCTCATAGGAGTTGGGATGAAGAAGTTATCCCACTTTCTAATCAGTGATTCCAGCTTTCCCACTTTGGGAATAGGACAGCTTCTTCGCTGCTCCAATCAAACCAGGATGAATCACTTTGTAAGAAGCTTGATTTGGATACATAAAATGGTGGAGAATCACCAGGAAGTTGAATAAATCTCATAGGAGTTGGGATGAAGAAGTTATCCCACTTTCTAATCAGTGATTCCAGCTTTCCCAGCTTTGGGAATAGGACAGCTTCTTCGCTGCTCCAATCAAACCAGGATGAATCACTTTGTAAGAAGCTTGATTTGGATACATAAAGTGGTGGAGAATCACCAGGAAGTTGAATAAATCTCATAGGAGTTGGGATGAAGAAGTTATCCCACTTTCTAATCAGTGATTCCAGCTTTTCCAGCTTGGGAATAGACAGCTTCTTCGCTGCTCCAATCAAACCAGGATGAATCACTTTGTAAGAAGCTTGATTTGGATACATAAAATGGTGGAGAAACACCAGGAAGTTGAATAAATCTCATAGGAGTTGGGATGAAGAAGTTATCCCACTTTCTAATCAGGTGATTCCAGCTTCCCACTTGGGAATAGGACAGCTTCTTCGCTGCTCCAATCAAACCAGGATGAATCACTTTGTAAGAAGCTTGATTTTGATACATAAAATGGTGGAGAATCACCAGGAAGTTGAATAAATCTCATAGGAGTTGGGATGAAGAAGTTATCCCACTTTCTAATCAGTGATTCCAGTTTCCCACTTGGGAATAGGACAGCTTTCTTCGCTGCTCCAATCAAACCAGGATGAATCACTTTGTAAGAAGCTTGATTTGGATACATAAAGTGGTGGAGAATCACCAGGAAGTTGAATAAATCTCATAGGAGTTGGGATGAAGAAGTTATCCCACTTTCTAATCAGTGATTCCAGCTTCCCAGTTTGGGAATAGGACAGCTTCTTCGGCTGCTCCAATCAAACCAGGATGAATCACTTTGTAAGAAGCTTGATTTGGATACATAAAGTGGTTGGAGAATCACCAGGAAGTTGAATAAATCTCATAGGAGTTGGGATGAAGAAGTTATCCCACTTTCTAATCAGGTGATTCCAGCTTCCTACTTGGGAATAGACAGCTTCTTCTTCGCTGCTCCAATCAAACCAGGATGAATCACTTTGTAAGAAGCTTGATTTTGATACATAAAATGGTGGAGAATCACCAGGAAGTTGAATAAATCTCATAGGAGTTGGGATGAAGAAGTTATCCCACTTTCTAATCAGGTGATTCCAGCTTCCACTTTGGGAATAGACAGCTTCTTCGCTGCTCCAATCAAACCAGGATGAATCACTTTGTAAGAAGCTTGATTTTGATACATAAAATGGTGGAGAATCACCAGGAAGTTGAATAAATCTCATAGGAGTTGGGATGAAGAAGTTATCCCACTTTCTAATCGTGTGATTCCAGCTTCCCAGCTTTGGGAATAGGACAGCTTCTTCGCTGCTCCAATCAAACCAGGATGAATCACTTTGTAAGAAGCTTGATTTTGATACATAAAGTGTTGAGAATCACCAGGAAGTTGAATAAATCTCATAGGAGTTGGGATGAAGAAGTTATCCCACTTTCTAATCAGGTGATTCCAGTTTCTACTTGGGAATAGACAGCTTCTTCGCTGCTCCAATCAAACCAGGATGAATCACTTTGTAAGAAGCTTGATTTGGATACATAAAGTGTGGAGAATCACCAGGAAGTTGAATAAATCTCATAGGAGTTGGGATGAAGAAGTTATCCCACTTTCAAATCAGGTGATTCCAGTTTCCCACTTGGGAATAGGACAGCTTCTTCGCTGCTCCAATCAAACCAGGATGAATCACTTTGTAAGAAGCTTGATTTTGATACATAAAGTGGTGGAGAATCACCAGGAAGTTGAATAAATCTCATAGGAGTTGGGATGAAGAAGTTATCCCACTTTCTAATCAGGTGATTCCAGTTTCCTACTTGGGAATAGGACAGCTTCTTCGCTGCTCCAATCAAACCAGGATGAATCACTTTGTAAGAAGCTTGATTTTGATACATAAAGTGGTGGAGAATCACCAGGAAGTTGAATAAATCTCATAGGAGTTGGGATGAAGAAGTTATCCCACTTTCTAATCAGGTGATTCCAGTTTTCCCAGCTTTGGGAATAGGACAGCTTCTTCGCTGCTCCAATCAAACCAGGATGAATCACTTTGTAAGAAGCTTGATTTTGATACATAAAGTGGTGGAGAATCACCAGGAAGTTGAATAAATCTCATAGGAGTTGGGATGAAGAAGTTATCCCACTTTCTAATCAGGTGATTCCAGTTTCCCACTTTTGGGAATAGGACAGCTTCTTCGCTGCTCCAATCAAACCAGGATGAATCACTTTGTAAGAAGCTTGATTTTGATACATAAAGTGTTGGAGAATCACCAGGAAGTTGAATAAATCTCATAGGAGTTGGGATGAAGAAGTTATCCCACTTTCAAATCAGGTGATTCCAGCTTTCCTACTTGGGAATAGGACAGCTTCTTCGCTGCTCCAATCAAACCAGGATGAATCACTTTGTAAGAAGCTTGATTTTGATACATAAAATGGTGGAGAAACACCAGGAAGTTGAATAAATCTCATAGGAGTTGGGATGAAGAAGTTATCCCACTTTCTAATCGTGTGATTCCAGCTTTCCCCACTTGGGAATAGACAGCTTCTTCGCTGCTCCAATCAAACCAGGATGAATCACTTTGTAAGAAGCTTGATTTTGATACATAAAGTGGTGGAGAATCACCAGGAAGTTGAATAAATCTCATAGGAGTTGGGATGAAGAAGTTATCCCACTTTCTAATCAGGTGATTCCAGCTTCCCCACTTTGGGAATAGACAGCTTCTTCGGCTGCTCCAATCAAACCAGGATGAATCACTTTGTAAGAAGCTTGATTTTGATACATAAAATGGTGGAGAATCACCAGGAAGTTGAATAAATCTCATAGGAGTTGGGATGAAGAAGTTATCCCACTTTCTAATCAGTGTGATTCCAGCTTCCCACTTGGGAATAGACAGCTTCTTCGCTGCTCCAATCAAACCAGGATGAATCACTTTGTAAGAAGCTTGATTTGGATACATAAAATGGTGGAGAATCACCAAGAAGTTGAATAAATCTCATAGGAGTTGGGATGAAGAAGTTATCCCACTTTCTAATCAGTGATTCCAGTTTCCCTACTTTGGGAATAGACAGCTTCTTCGCTGCTCCAATCAAACCAGGATGAATCACTTTGTAAGAAGCTTGATTTTGATACATAAAGTGGTGGAGAAACACCAGGAAGTTGAATAAATCTCATAGGAGTTGGGATGAAGAAGTTATCCCACTTTCTAATCAGGTGATTCCAGCTTCCCTACTTTGGGAATAGGACAGCTTCTTCTGGCTGCTCCAATCAAACCAGGATGAATCACTTTGTAAGAAGCTTGATTTGGATACATAAAGTGTGGAGAATCACCAGGAAGTTGAATAAATCTCATAGGAGTTGGGATGAAGAAGTTATCCCACTTTCTAATCAGTGATTCCAGCTTCCCCACTTTGGGAATAGACAGCTTTCTTCGCTGCTCCAATCAAACCAGGATGAATCACTTTGTAAGAAGCTTGATTTTGATACATAAAATGGTGGAGAATCACCAGGAAGTTGAATAAATCTCATAGGAGTTGGGATGAAGAAGTTATCCCACTTTCTAATCAGGTGATTCCAGCTTCCCACTTTGGGAATAGACAGCTTCTTCGTCTGCTCCAATCAAACCAGGATGAATCACTTTGTAAGAAGCTTGATTTGGATACATAAAAGTGTGGTGGAGAAAACACCAGGAAGTTGAATAAATCTCATAGGAGTTGGGATGAAGAAGTTATCCCACTTTCAAATCAGTGATTCCAGCTTTCCCACTTGGGAATAGGACAGCTTCTTCGCTGCTCCAATCAAACCAGGATGAATCACTTTGTAAGAAGCTTGATTTTGATACATAAAATGGTGGAGAAACACCAGGAAGTTGAATAAATCTCACAGGAGTTGGGATGAAGAAGTTATCCCACTTTCTAATCAGGTGATTCCAGCTTTCCAGCTTGGGAATAGACAGCTTCTTCGCTGCTCCAATCAAACCAGGATGAATCACTTTGTAAGAAGCTTGATTTTGATACATAAAATGGTGGAGAAACACCAGGAAGTTGAATAAATCTCATAGGAGTTGGGATGAAGAAGTTATCCCACTTTCTAATCAGGTGATTCCAGTTTCCCCACTTGGGAATAGGACAGCTTCTTCAGTCTGCTCCAATCAAACCAGGATGAATCACTTTGTAAGAAGCTTGATTTGATACATAAAGTGTTGGAGAATCACCAGGAAGTTGAATAAATCTTATAGGAGTTGGGATGAAGAAGTTATCCCACTTTCAAATCAGGTGATTCCATTTTCCCAGCTTTGGGAATAGGACAGCTTCTTTCATGCTCCAATCAAACCAGGATGAATCACTTTGTAAGAAGCTTGATTTTGATACATAAAGTGTTGGAGAATCACCAGGAAGTTGAATAAATCTCATAGGAGTTGGGATGAAGAAGTTATCCCACTTTCAAATCAGGTGATTCCAGTTTCCCCAGCTTGGGAATAGGACAGCTTCTTCGCTGCTCCAATCAAACCAGGATGAATCACTTTGTAAGAAGCTTGATTTTGATACATAAAATGGTGGAGAAACACCAGGAAGTTGAATAAATCTCATAGGAGTTGGGATGAAGAAGTTATCCCACTTTCTAATCAGGTGATTCCAGCTTTCCCAGTTTGGGAATAGGACAGCTTCTTCGGCTGCTCCAATCAAACCAGGATGAATCACTTTGTAAGAAGCTTGATTTTGATACATAAAATGGTGGAGAAACACCAGGAAGTTGAATAAATCTCATAGGAGTTGGGATGAAGAAGTTATCCCACTTTCAAATCAGGTGATTCCAGCTTCCCACTTTGGGAATAGGACAGGTTCTTCATTGCTCCAATCAAACCAGGATGAATCACTTTGTAAGAAGCTTGATTTTGATACATAAATGGTGGAGAATCACCAGGAAGTTGAATAAATCTCATAGGAGTTGGGATGAAGAAGTTGTTGAATTGAGCTGAGTATAAGAAGAAGAGATGAGGGGTTGAAGGGGTAAAGAGATAAGGAAGTGTAGAGTTGAGGAATGGAGAGCATGGAGAGTTTGGGAGAGTTTGGTACGGATGGACTCGCACAGGCCGCATGACAGGCCGCACCGGCCGCACACATTGTATCGACCAAACTCGACCAAAGGTAAAAGAAACTTACCCGAGTAAACTCGGTTGAAGGGAAGAAGTTTTTACCCAAAGCTTAGGATGAGTTGTGACCTTTTAAGGGAAAGGAAGAAGCACGGGCGTGATAGGATGGGCACAGCTGGAAAGGCAAAGGGATCTTATCCAAGATACTAGATGCCTTACACATTGTTGAGTTGAGCTGAATATATATGTATGAAGAGCTAAGGAGTTGAAGAGGAAAGGAGATGAGGAAGCTTGAGAGAGTTTAGTGGAGAGCATGGTACGGACGTCCGCACAAGGCCGCACAAGCCGCATACAGTCCGTACTCATCCAGCATCGACCAAGACTTACCTTGCATCAGCCAAGTAACACGGTAACTAAGGTAAAGGGAAGGAACTTACCTTGAGGCATCAGACCGTTTAGGATAAGGTAGAGCGCGCCTGACAGGCTGGAACAGCTGGAAAGGCAAGAGCATCTCGGTCCAAGATGCCAGATACTCCGCGCATGTGGAGAAGCTAATTGGCTAGTCCAAATGAGCTTATCCTCTCCTGATTGACCTCACATGCTTCAGTCTTCTTGATTTCGAAACCCTTGTATGCTCTCTCTATATATTGTAACTCATCAACCCTAATGAAGATTATGCAGTTTGAGTCTCTCTAATCTCTTAGACACTATGCTTTTCTCTGCACACTAAACGGCTCTATCTAGTCTCCTAATCTTTCACAAACTTCTCTTAATCACTTCCTAAACACTCTCTTTATTCTGTTTACTCTAAGGATCTCTTAATCTCATATGGTATCAGAGCCAGGTTCATTTGAATCTGGGGTTTGATCTTTAGAGAGTTACAAGCTAAACGCTTTGAAGCTACACGCGAGTAGTCTTCAAGGTGTTGAAGCTGTGGTCCGTTCTAGTTGAAGCTGTGCTACGCTCTGTTGGTTTGCGTGATTCTAGACTCAAGGTTGGTGTGTACGAAATCCAAGATCCAAGTTTTCAAGTCAAGCAAAGATGGAACATGGGATGAACATGAGGATGAAGGTAGCGGTTACTTTCAAAGGTAGCAACTACCTTGTGTGGTCTCGGATGGTGAAGACTGCTGTGGGAAGTAAGGGTTTGTGGGGGCACATCACAACAGGAGGCTCCAAACTCATTACTCAGGGAGAAGATCAAGAAGAGGTCTCCAATGAAGCGGCTGTGGAGAAATGGCAACAAGAAGACATGCTGGTGATGACGGTTCTACACGCATCCTGGACCCAGCTATCTTGGATGCCTACAGCTACTGTGAATCAGCCAAGGAGCTGTGGGACACGCTGAAGAAGGTGTATGGGAACACTTCCAACCTCAGCCGTGTGTTTGAAGTGAAGCTAGCGATCAACCGTCTTGCACAAGAGGACATGGAGTTCACTAAGCACTTGGGGAGGTTCAGGTCCTTATGGTCGAGCTGGAGATGCCGAGGCCGAGCACAACTGATCCAGATCAGCTGAATGAGAGGCGCGAGCAAGACAAGGTCTTTGGGCTGCTTCTCACACTGAACCCGGCCTACACCCAGCTCATCCAGCACATGTTAAGGTCAGACAAGCTTCCGGACTCGAGGAGGTGTGTGCACAAATCCAAAGGGAGCAGGGATCCATGGGTTTGTTCGGGAGGAAAGGGGGAGCTCTCTCTTGCCAATCAAGCAGCTCATGAGGATTCAACCGAGGCTCCACAAGCAAACAAGGCATCTCACGGGAAGTACGAGGACAGGAAGTTCAATGGCAACTGTGATCATTGCAAGAAGCATGGTCATAAGAAGAGCCAATGCTGGATACTGCACCCACACCTCAAGCCGCCAAGTTCATGAAGGAGCGTGAGGGAAGGGCAAATGTGACTGAAGGTTCAAGCGGAGCTGGCACCAGCAAGATCAGTGAAGTGGATGGGCTTGGAGGCAATGATGGGAATGGGAAGTCTCTGGTGGCTTACACAGGCGCCTCAAGCTCCCGCAGCAATGATGACTACATCAAGAGATCAGACCTTGATGCCCTCTTCAAAATGCTAAAGGAAAACGGTAACACTTACGGTTATTCCTTTGGAGCTTCTATGATTGCATATAAGGATGATCACTTGATTAGAAAACTAGTAGAACGGTTAGAAGCTAGGAATGAGTATAGGCATGCTTACATTGCTAGAACTGATAAGATGCATTCATCACTTAGTAATTTATGCCATAATGCTAAACGAGTAGTAAACCATTGATTGTTGATTCTGGTGCATCACATCATATGATAAGTGATGAAAACTTGATTAAGGATATAGAACCTACACATGGGCATGTGATGATAGCAAATGGGGATAAGATACCCATTAGAGGAATAGGAAAGCTTAAGCTGTTTAACAAAGAATCTAGAGTTTTTTACATGCCTGAATTCACATCAAACCTATTATCAGTGAAGAAATGTACTAATGATTTACAATGCAATGTTATCTTTAGTCCTAATGATGTGAAGTTTCAGGATATTGAGAGCAGCAGGTTGATTGGGAAAGGGGTGACTAAGGGAGATCTCTATATGCTTCAAGAACTCACTTCTGCTCCTGATTATAGTTGCTCGTTTACTTCTGCTTCTTTGTTGAATAAAAATGCATTGTGGCATGCTAGAGTAGACACCCTCATGTTAAAGCTTTGAACTTAATGGTACCAGGTGTTGTGTTTGAGAATAAGGATTGTGAAGCTTGCATTTTAGGCAAGCATTGTAGAACCGTGTTTCAAAAGTCTACTACTGTTTATGATAATTGCTTTGATCTAATTCATTCAGATGTATGGACTGCCCTTGCTTATCTAGAGATAGTTATAAGTATTTTGTCACATTCATTGATGAAAATCCAAATACACCTGGTTAACCTTAATTCAGACCAAAGATAGGGTACTTGATGCATTTAGGAATTTTCAAACTTATGTAACTAACCATTATCATGCTAAGATTAAAATTTTGAGATCAGATAATGGAGGAGAGTACACGAGTCATGCATTCAAGCAACACCTATCACAACATGGGATTCTACATCAAACAAGCTGTCCTTATACTCCACAGCAAAATGGAGTGGCTGAGAGGAAGAATAGGCATCTCATGGAAGTGGCAAGGTCACTTATGTTTCAGAGTAATGTTCCAAAGAGATTTTGAGTGATGCGGTTGCACACGCTTGTTACTCCGATAAACAGAACTCCAACCAAAGTTCTGAATGAGAAGGCTCCATTTGAAGTTCTGAACAGGTACAAGCCAGCTCTTGATTACTTGCGTAGTCTTTGGATGCCTATGCTTTGTCCTCAAACCAGAGAGATGATCAACAAGCTAGAAGCAAGAAGCACTAAGGCTGTGTTCATAGGATACTCAGCTACACAGTAAAGGATACAAATGCTATGATCCTATAGCAAGGAGAGTTCTTGTATCTAGAGATGTGAAGTTCTTGGAAGATAGAGGATACTATGAAGAAAAGAATCAAGAAGACCTGAAGGACTTAACATCGACAAGGCCACCACCTTGCGGATCATTCTTGAAGGTCTTGGAATCAGTACATCCCAGATCCGAGGAATCACGCAACTACACCTCCTGAAGTTGGTTCACCATCCCACCTTGATCATGAGGGAGGAGAGGAGCATGAGGAGCCTATGCAAGAGGCCAACCAAGATGAAGGAGGAGTAGAGAATGAAGGAGAAGAGAGCATAGGCTCGGATGGTCATGGACATGATCATGGTGTGACACAAACACCTTCTCAAGATGAAGTGGTAGAAGAACAACAGGAAGAAGAACCAGCTGTGCAGCCACTAAGAAGGAGTACAAGGATAAGGAAGGATCCTTCCAGTTGGGTAAACACGAGAGTGTACTACAATGCCCAAGCTGTGGAGCATCCTTCTCAAGCCGTGTGCTCCTTTGCTCAATATCCAGAAGCACATTGCGCGTTCATGGTAAACTTGGATGAGAATCACATCCCAAGAAGCTATGAAGAAGCAATGAAAGATAAAGAATGGAAGGAATCAGTTGAGATGAGGCAGGAGCGATGATCAAGAATGATACATGGTATGAGAGTGAGTTACCAAAAGGGAAGAAGGCTGTGACTAGTAGATGGATATTCACAATCAAGTACAAAGCGGATGGAAAGGTTGAGAGGAAGAAGTCAAGACTAGTTGCAAGAGGGTTCACTCAAACTTATGGAGAAGATTACATAGAAACCTTTGCACCAGTAGCTAAACTCCACACAATCCGGATTGTACTAAGCTTGGCTGTGAATCTTGGATGGGGGTTATGGCAAATGGATGTGAAGAATGCGTTTCTACAAGGTGAACTTGAGGATGAAGTGTATATGCATCCACCTCCAGGCCTTGAACACTTAGTAAAGAGTGGGAATGTACTGAGATTGAAGAAAGCCATCTATGGACTGAAGCAATCACCAAGGGCTTGGTACAACAAGTCGAGCACTACTCGAATGGCCGAGGCTTCAAGAAGTCTGAACTAGATCACACTCTCTTCACTCTCACGACTCCCTCAGGTATGATTGCTCTCCTTGTGTATGTTGATGATATCATTATCACAGGAGTGATAAGGAAGGTATCATAGCAACCAAGGAGTTTCTTAAATCCATGTTTGAGATTAAAGACTTGGGAGAAATGAAATACTTCCTTGGAATTGAGATATGTAGATCCAAGGAAGGTTTGTTCATGTCCCAAAGGAAATATACACTTGATCTTTTGAAAGGTGCAGGTGCTTATGGAGGCAAGACAGCAAGGATGCCTATGGAGGATGGCTACAAAGTCCCACGAGAGGGGGAGATTGAAGACAGCAAACCTTATCGTGATCCTAAACTCTATAGAAAACTAGTTGGCAAATTGATTTATCTTACTATAACTAGACCTGACATTTGCTTTGCTGTGAATCAGGTGAGTCAACACATGCAAGTGCCTAAGGAACATCACTGGCACATGGTGGAGAGGATCTTGATGTATCTCAACGGCTCACCTGATCAAGGAGTATGGATGGGCTGCAATGGAAGCACTCAAGTGGTGGGATATTGTGATGCGGATTGGGCTGGTGATAGAGCAGACAGAGATCAACCACAGGCTATTGCACATTCATTGGAGGCAACTTGGTGACTTGGAAGAGCAAGAAGCAGAAGGTAGTGTCATGTTCAAGTGCAGAAGCCGAGTATAGAGCCATGTTGAAGCTCACCAACGAGTTGGTATGGATCAAAGGCATCTTCAAGCACTTGGAGATCGATCAAGCAACTCCAATGACAATGCATTGTGACAATCAAGCTGCCATCCACATTGCATCCAACTCGGTGTTTCATGAGAGGACCAAGCACATTGAAGTTGATTGTCACAAGGTGAGGCAGATGATTGTGCTAGGGGTGATCTTGCCATGTTACACAAGGAGTGAAGATCAGCTAGCGGATGTGTTCACCAAGGCTGCAAGACAGAAGACAATGGAGTCCATTCACATCAGGTTGGGCCTCATTGATCTTGGGAAGAGAAGGAGCTAATCCCCTTAGCTGCAAGGTCTTTACTTTTTTCCTCATCAAAGTTTTATCCCATTGGGTTTTCTTTGGTGAGGTTTTTAATGAGGAAGATCTTCAGGCTGTCCAAGCTTAGACTTATACAAAGCTAAGCTTGAGGGGGAGTGTTGAGTTGAGCTGAATATATATGTATGAAGAGCTAAGGAGTTGAAGAGGAAAGGAGATGAGGAAGCTTGAGAGAGTTTAGGGAGAGCATGGTACGGACGTCCGTACAAGGCCGCATAAGCCGCATACAGTCCGTACTCATCCAGCATCGACCAAGACTTACCTTGCATCAGCCAAGTAACACGGTAACTAAGGTAAAGGGAAGGAACTTACCTTGAGGCATCAGACCGTTTAGTGGATAAGGTAGAGCGCGCCTTGACAGGCTGGAACAGCTGGAAAGGCAAGAGCATCTCGGTCCAAGATGCCAGATACTCCGCGCATGTGGAGAAGCTAATTGGCTAGTCCAAATGAGCTTATCCTCTCCTGATTGACCTCACATGCTTCAGTCTTCTCTTGATTTCGAAAACCCTTGTATGCTCTCTCTATATATTGTAACTCATCAACCCTAATGAAGATTATGCAGTTTGAGTCTCTCTAATCTCTTAGACACTATGCTTTTCTCTTAGACACTAAACGGCTCTATCTAGTCTCCTAATCTTTCACAAACTTCTCTTAATCACTTCCTAAACACTCTCTTTATTCTGTTTACTCTAAGGATCTCTTAATCTCATACACATGTGAAGAACCTCATTGGATCAATTCAAAAGAAGCGCCCACTCTCTTTGACTCCACATGCTTTAGCTTATCCTCTTGTGTTGTAAAACCCTAATCTCGACACTATATATTTGTAACTCAGTCTCATTAATAAGATCAAGCAAGTTATGAAGTCTCTCTTAGTCTCTCTTTAGTTCTTTAGACTCTTAATCTCATTTCATACTTTAATCTTCTCTAAATCTCTTCTAATCTTTCCTAAATACTCAGATCACTCTAAACATCACTAAAAGTGATATGGTATCGAGCCAGGTTCGTGAGAGCCTGAGGTCGTGTGAGATTCTTTGAAGCCTCAAGGTTGAAGCTTTGAAGAAACTCTTGTGTTCTTGTGTGTTTGAGAGTTTCTGGGTACGTTTCAAGTTCAAGACTGGTTGTGGTGTATCATCTGAAGCTGTGTGGGTTGAAGATCGAGGCTGTGAAGGGTTCTACAAGTCATTCAACTCAAGATAAAGTTTCTGAAGCTTTAGAGAGTTCATCATTCAACATGGAGAGTGGGATGAACATGAACATGAAGGTAGCTGTGGTCTTCAAGGGAACCAACTACTTGGTGTGGTCTCGGATGGTGAGAACCACGGTTGGAAGCAAGGGGTTGTGGAAGCACACCCCGGAGAAGCTCCAAAACTCATCACTCAAGGAGAGGATGATGGTGAGGCTGCAAGCAAGGCGGAAGAGAAGTGGCATCAAGAGGACATGCTGGTGATGTCTGTGCTTCATGCGTCACTGAGCCGGCCATTCTGGATGCATACAGCTACTGTGAGTCTGCTAAGGAGCTGTGGGATACTTTGAAGAAGGTGTACGGCAACACGTCAAACCTAAGCCGAGTGTTTGAAGTGAAGCAAGCCATCAACAACCTTGTACAAGAAGACATGGAGTTCACCAAGCATCTAGGAGATTCAGGAGTCTCTGGTCCGAGATGGAGATGCTCAGGCCAAGCACAACGGATGCTGATGAGCTTAACAAGAGGAGAGAGCAAGACAAGGTCTTTGGGCTACTCCTCACGCTGAACCCGGCTTACAACGGTCTCATCCAGCACCTGCTTAGAGAAGACACTCTACCTGATCTCGAGGATGTGTGTGCGCGGATTCAGAAAGAGCAAGGCTCCATTGGGTTGTTTGCAAAGAAAGGAGACCTGTCCCTTGCAAGCCAAGCAACTCAAGAGGAAGGTAGTGAAGCTCCACAAGCAAACAAGGCTGCGGCTGCGCATGGGAAGTTTGAGGAGAGGAGGTTCAATGGGAGTTGTGATCATTGCAAGAAGCATGGCCACAAGAAGAGCCAATGCTGGATACTCCATCCTCACCTCTGCCGGCTAAGTTCATGAAGGACCGTGAGGCAAGGGCTAATGTCTCGGATGGAACAAGTGGAGCTGGTACAAGCAAAGGAAAGGAGATAGATGGGCGTGAGGCAGGTGATGGAAAGTCTCTTGTAGCCTACACTGGAGCATCAAGCAACCGTGGGAACAATGATCAAGAGTATCTAAGGAGATCCGACCTTGATGCTCTCATCAAGATGTTCAAGGAGAATGGTAACATCTTTGGGTATTCCTTTGGTGCTAGGGTGGTAGAGAACTATGAGAATCTAACTAGAACTGATAGGATGCATGAGAGCTTGATAGAAATGGTAAATCAATCTAGACTGCAAACTTTGCTAGAAATGATCATGCATTCAAACCATCTAGTATCCTTGCGCATATTGCTAGTTCTCATGACATTAAGCCATTAGTGATTGATTCAGGTGCATCTCATCATATGATAAGTGACACTAGCTTAATTAAAAACATTGTGCCAATGAATGGAAATGTACTGATTGTTAATGGAGATAAGATTCCTATTAGAGGAATAGAAGTCTTAAACTATTTGATAAGGAAACTAAAGCTTTTTATATGCCTGAATTTACATCAAACTTGTTATCTGTTAAGAAATGTGCTACTGATTTGCAATGCAATGTTATATTCAGTCCTAATGATGTGAAGTTTCAGGATATTAAAAGCAGCAAGATGATTGGAAAGGGAGTGACTAAAGGAGAGCTATATTTACTTGAAGATCTCACTCCTGTTTCTAGATATAGCTGCTCGTTTACTTCTGTTTCTAGTTCTAGTTTAAGTAAAAATGCATTGTGGCATGCTAGATTAGGACACCCTCATAATAAGGCTTTAAAACTGATGTTGCCAGGTGTTTCCTTTGAGAATAATGATTGTGAAGCTTGCATTTTAGGCAAGCATTGTAGAACTGTCTTTAACAAGTCTACTACTGTTTATGAAAAGTGTTTTGATCTTATTCATTCTGATGTTTGGACTGCACCCTGCCTATCTAGAGAAAATCATAAGTATTATGTAACTTTCATTGATGAAAATCCAAATACACCTGGTTAACCTTAATTCCAACCAAAGATAGGGTACTTGATGCATTTAAAAATTTTCAATCCTATGTGACTAACCATTACAATGCCAAGATAAAGATTTTCAGGTCAGATAATGGAGGAGAGTACACGGGACAAGCATTCAAGCTACACCTAGCTCAAAGCATGGAATCCTTCATCAGACAAGTTGTCCCTATACACCACAACAGAATGGTGTGGCTGAGAGGAAGAACAGGCATTTGATGGAAGTAGCCAGGTCCATGATGTTTCAATCCAATGTGCCTAAGAAGTTTTGGAGTGATGCTGTTGTTACGGCATGTTATCTCATCAACAGGACACCAACTCTGATCCTTCAAGGACAATCACCATTTGAGGTACTGAATCAGTACAAGCCTTCTCTCGAGCATATGAAGGTCTTTGGGTGTTTGTGTTTTGTGATGGTGCCTGGAGAGATAAGAAACAAGCTAGAAGCTAAGAGTTCAAAGGCAATGTTCATTGGATACTCATCAAGTCAGAAAGGATACAAGTGCTATGATCCTAACACAAGGAGAGTGTTAGTATCTAGAGAAGTGAAGTTTGTTGAAGAGAAAGGATATTATGAGGAACAGATTCAAGAAGACTTGAAGGATCTTACCTCTGATAGAGCTGAAACCTTGAGGATTATCCTAGAAGGCCTTGGAATCAACATGAATCAAGGACATCAAGGGGGAGAAGCACTACCCAGTCCCGGATCATCAGACTTCCAACCTTGAGCATGAGGGGGAATGAAACAAGAACTCCAAACCATGAAGAAACAAGTAGAGAAGAGAGTTCTGGCTCTCATGATCAAGCTGTGGAATCAAATGATCAAGAAGAAGGAGCTGAAGAGAGTCAGCTAAGGGAAGAAGGAGCTGAAGCAAGTCAGCTAGGAGAAGAAAGGTCTGAAACAAGTGTGCAGCCACAAGAAGAAGAACAAGAGATGGCGCAAGAAGGGCCAGTATTGAGAAGAAGTACAAGGCTGAGAAAGGATCCTTCCAGTTGGGTAAACACAAGAGTGTACTACAATGCCCAAGCTGTGAAGCATCCTACTCAGGCCGTGTGTTCTTTTGCTCAATATCCAGAAGCACATTGTGCATTCATGGTAAACTTGGATGAAAATCACATTCCAAGAAGCTATGAAGAGGCAATGGAGGATAAGGAATGGAAGGAATCAGTAGGAGCTGAGGCAGGAGCTATGATAAAGAATGATACATGGTATGAGAGTGAACTACCAAAAGGGAAGAAAGCTGTGTCTAGTAGATGGATCTTTACAATCAAGTACAAGGCTGATGGGTCGATTGAGAGGAAGAAGACTAGACTAGTAGCAAGAGGGTTAACTCAGACATATGGAGAGGACTACATTGAGACATTTGACCAGTAGCCAAGCTACACACCATTAGGATTGTTTTAAGCTTGGCTGTGAACCTAGGATGGGGATTGTGGCAAATGGATGTAAAGAATGCATTTCTACAAGGAGAGCTTGAGGATGAAGTCTATATGTATCCTCCACCAGGTCTGGAACATCTAGTGAAGAGAGGGAATGTACTGAGGCTAAAGAAAGCCATTTATGGGTTGAAGCAATCACCAAGAGCTTGGTATAACAAGTTGAGCACAACTCTGAATGGCCGAGGCTTCAAGAAGTCAGAATTGGATCACACTCTCTTTACACTCACTACACCCTCAGGTATGGTTGCTCTCCTTGTGTATGTGGATGATATCATTATCACTGGGAGTGATAAGGAAGGTATCAAAGCGACCAAGGAATTCCTAAAGTCTATGTTTGAAATCAAAGACTTGGGAGAAATGAAATACTTCCTTGGAATTGAGATTTGTAGATCTAAGGAAGGATTGTTCATGTCCCAAAGGAAGTATACACTTGATCTTTTGAAAGGTGCAGGTGCTTATGGAGGCAAGACAGCAAGGATGCCAATGGAGGATGGCTACAAAGTACCAAGAGAGGGGGAGATTGAAGACAGCAAGCCATTTCATGATCCTAAACTCTATAGAACACTTGTTGGCAAATTGATTTACCTTACCATTACAAGGCCTGATATATGTTTTGCTGTGAATCAGGTGAGCTAACACATGCAGCTTCCCAAGGAACATCACTGGCGCATGGTGGAGAGGCTGTTGATGTATCTGAATGGCTCGCCGGATCAAGGAGTATGGATGGGGTGCAATGGAAGCACAGTAGTGGTGGGCTATTGTGATGCTGATTGGGCAGGAGATAGAGCTGACAGGAGATCAACCACAGGCTATTGCACATTCATTGGAGGCAACTTGGTGACTTGGAAGAGCAAGAAGCAGAAGGTGGTGTCATGTTCAAGTGCAGAAGCTGAGTATAGAGCTATGCTGAAGCTCACAAACGAGTTGGTGTGGATCAAAGGCATCCTGAAGCACTTGGAGATTGATCAAGCCACCCAATGACAATGCATTGCGACAATCAAGCTGCCATTCACATTGCATCCAACTCGGTGTTCCATGAGAGAACCAAGCACATTGAGGTTGATTGCCACAAGGTGAGACAGATGATTGTGCTTGGAGTGATCTTACCTTGCTATACGAGGAGTGAAGATCAGTTAGCTGATGTGTTCACCAAGGCTGCGAGACAGAAGACAATGGAGTCCATTCACATCAGGTTGGGCCTCATTGATCTTGGGAAGAGAAGGAGCTGATCTCCTTGGCTGTGAGGTCTTTACTCTTTTCCCTCATCAAGGTTTTGTCCCAATGGGTTTTCCTTGGTGAGGTTTTTAATGAGGAAGATCTCATGGCTGTCCAATCTTAGACTTTCATAAAGCTAAGATTGAGGGGGAGTGTTGAATTGAGCTGAGTATAAGAAGAAGAGATGAGGGGTTGAAGGGATAAAGAGATAAGGAAGTGTAGAGTTGAGGAATGGAGAGCATGGAGAGTTTGGGAGAGTTTGGTACGGATGGACCGTACAGAGCCGCACCGGCCGCACACATTGTATCGACCAAACTCGACCAAAGGTAAAAAAGAAACTTACCCGAGTAACTCGGTTGAAGGGAAGAAGCTTTACCCAAAGCTTAGGATGAGTTGTGACCGTTAAGGGAAAGGAAGAAGCTGGGCGTGACAGTCTGGCACAGCTGGAAAGGCAAAAGGGATCTTATCCAAGATACTAGATGCCTTACACATGTGAAGAACCTCATTGGATCAATTCAAAAGAAGCGCCCACTCTCTTTGACTCCACATGCTTTAGCTTATCCTCTTGTGTTGTAAAACCCTAATCTCGACACTATATATTTGTAACTCAGTCTCATTAATAAGATCAAGCAAGTTATGAAGTCTCTCTTAGTCTCTCTTTAGTTCTTTAGACTCTTAATCTCATTTCATACTTTAATCTTCTCTAAATCTCTTCTAATCTTTCCTAAATACTCAGATCACTCTAAACATCACTAAAAGTGATAGAAGTTATCCCACTTTCTAATCAGGTGATTCCAGTTTCCCAGTTTGGGAATAGGACAGCTTCTTCGTCGTTCCAATCAAACCAGGATGAATCACTTTGTAAGAAGCTTGATTTTGATACATAAAATGGTGGAGAAACACCAGGAAGTTGAAAAAATCTCATAGGAGTTGGGATGAAGAAGTTATCCCACTTTCTAATCAGGTGATTCCAGTTTCCCAGTTTGGGAATAGGACAGCTTCTCCGTCTGCTCCAATCAAACCAGGATGAATCACTTTGTAAGAAGCTTGATTTTGATACATAAAGTGTTGGAGAATCACCAGGAAGTTGAATAAATCTCATAGGAGTTGCGATGAAGAAGTTATCTCACTTTCAAATCAGGTGATTCCAGTTTCCCACTTTGGGAATAGGACAGCTTCTTCACAATCCAATCAAACCAGGATGAATCACTTTGTAAGAATCTTGATTTTGATACATAAAATGGTGGGGAAACACCAGGAAGTTGAATAAATCTCATAGGAGTTAGGATGAAGAAGTTATCCCACTTTCTAATCAGGTGATTCCAGTTTCCTAGTTTGGGAATAGGACAGGTTCTTCGGCTGCTCCAATCAAACCAGGATGAATCACTTTGTAAGAAGCTTTATTTGGATACATAAAGTGTTGGAGAAACACCAGGAAGTTGAATAAATCTCATAGGAGTTGGGATGAAGAAGTTATCCCACTTTCAAATCAGGTGATTCCAGTTTCCCAGTTTGGGAATAGGACAGGTTCGTCGTCATTCCAATCAAACCATGATGAATCACTTTGTAAGAAGCTTGATTTTGATACACAAAATGGTGGAGAAACACCAGGAAGTTGAATAAATCTCATAGGAGTTGGGATGAAGAAGTTATCCCACTTTCTAATCAGGTGATTCCAGTTTCCTAGTTTGGGAATAGGAAAGCTTCTTCGCTGCTCCAATCAAACCAGGATGAATCACTTTGTAAGAAGCTTGATTTTGATACATAAAATGGTGGAGAAACACCAGGAAGTTGAAAAAATCTCATAGGAGTTGGGATGAAGAAGTTATCCCACTTTCTAATCAGGTGATTCCAGTAGGACAGCTTCTCCGTCGTTCCAATCAAACCAGGATGAATCACTTTGTAAGAAGCTTGATTTTGATACATAAAGTGTTGGAGAATCTCCAGGAAGTTGAATAAATCTCATAGGAGTTGGGATGAAGAAGTTATCCCACTTTCTAATCAGGTGATTCCAGTTTCCCAGTTTGGGAATAGGACAGGTTCTTCGTCGTTCCAATCAAACCAGGATGAATCACTTTGTAAGAAGCTTGATTTTGATACATAAAATGGTGGAGAAACACCAGGAAGTTGAATAAATCTCATAGGAGTTGGGATGAAGAAGTTATCCCACTTTCTAATCAGGTGATTCCAGTTTCCCAGTTTGGGAATAGGACAGCTTCTTCGGGCTGCTCCAATCAAACCAGGATGAATCACTTTGTAAAAAGCTTGATTTTGATACATAAAATGGTGGAGAAACACCAGGAAGTTGAAAAATCTCATAGGAGTTGGGATGAAGAAGTTATCCCACTTTCTAATCAGGTGATTCCAGTTTCCCACTTGGGAATAGGACAGCTTCTCCGCTGCTCCAATCAAACCAGGATGAATCACTTTGTAAGAAGCTTGATTTTGATACATAAAGTGTTGGAGAATCACCAGGAAGTTGAATAAATCTCATAGGAGTTGCGATGAAGAAGTTATCTCACTTTCAAATCAGGTGATTCCAGTTTCCCAGTTTGGGAATAGGACAGCTTCTTCGTCAATCCAATCAAACCAGGATGAATCACTTTGTAAGAAGCTTGATTTTGATACATAAAATGGTGGGGAAACACCAGGAAGTTGAATAAATCTCATAGGAGTTGGGATGAAGAAGTTATCCCACTTTCTAATCAGGTGATTCCAGTTTTCCAGTTTGGGAATAGGACAGGTTCTTCGCTGCTCCAATCAAACCAGGATGAATCACTTTGTAAGAAGCTTTATTTGGATACATAAAGTGTTGGAGAAACACCAGGAAGTTGAATAAATCTCATAGGAGTTGGGATGAAGAAGTTATCCCACTTTCAAATCAGGTGATTCCAGTTTCCCAGTTTGGGAATAGGACAGGTTCTTCGCTGCTCCAATCAAACCATGATGAAACACTTTGTAAGAAGCTTGATTTTGATACATAAAATGGTGGAGAAACACCAGGAAGTTGAATAAATCTCATAGGAGTTGGGATGAAGAAGTTATCCCACTTTCTAATCAGGTGATTCCAGTTTCCCACTTTGGGAATAGGAAAGCTTCTTCGCTGCTCCAATCAAACCAGGATGAATCACTTTGTAAGAAGCTTGATTTTGATACATAAAATGGTGGAGAAACACCAGGAAGTTGAAAAAATCTCATAGGAGTTGGGATGAAGAAGTTATCCCACTTTCTAATCAGGTGATTCCAGTTTCCCAGTTTGGGAATAGGACAGCTTCTCCCGCTGCTCCAATCAAACCAGGATGAATAACTTTGTAAGAAGCTTGATTTTGATACATAAAGTGTTGGAGAATCACCAGGAAGTTGAATAAATCTCATAGGAGTTGGGATGAAGAAGTTATCCCACTTTCTAATCAGGTGATTCCAGTTTCCCAGTTTGGGAATAGGACAGGTTCTTCGTCGCTCCAATCAAACCAGGATGAATCACTTTGTAAGAAGCTTTATTTGGATACATAAGGTGTTGGAGAAACACCAGGAAGTTGAATAAATCTCATAGGAGTTGGGATGAAGAAGTTATCCCACTTTCAAATCAGGTGATTCCAGTTTCCCAGTTTGGGAATAGGACAGGTTCTTCGTCGCTCCAATCAAACCATGATGAATCACTTTGTAAGAAGCTTGATTTTGATACATAAAATGGTGGAGAAACACCAGGAAGTTGAATAAATCTCACAGGAGTTGGGATGAAGAAGTTATCCCACTTTCTAATCAGGTGATTCCAGTTTCCCAGTTTGGGAATAGGAAAGCTTCTTCGCTGCTCCAATCAAACCAGGATGAATCACTTTGTAAGAAGCTTGATTTTGATACATAAAATGGTGGAGAAACACCAGGAAGTTGAAAAAATCTCATAGGAGTTGGGATGAAGAAGTTATCCCACTTTCTAATCAGGTGATTCCAGTTTCCCAGTTTGGGAATAGGACAGCTTCTCCGCTGCTCCAATCAAACCAGGATGAATCACTTTGTAAGAAGCTTGATTTTGATACATAAAGTGTTGGAGAATCACCAGGAAGTTGAATAAATCTTATAGGAGTTGGGATGAAGAAGTTATCCCACTTTCAAATAAGGTGATTCCAGTTTCCCAGTTTGGGAATAGGACAGCTTCTTCGTCAATCCAATCAAACCAGGATGAATCACTTTGTAAGAAGCTTGATTTTGATACATAAAGTGTTGGAGAATCACCAGGAAGTTGAATAAATCTTATAGGAGTTGGGATGAAGAAGTTATCCCACTTTCTAATCAGGTGATTCCAGTTTTCCAGTTTGGGAATAGGACAGGTTCTTCGTCGTTCCAATCAAACCAGGATGAATCACTTTGTAAGAAGCTTTATTTGGATACATAAAGTGTTGGAGAAACACCAGGAAGTTGAATAAATCTCATAGGAGTTGGGATGAAGAAGTTATCCCACTTTCAAATCAGGTGATTCCAGTTTCCCACTTGGGAATAGGACAGGTTCTTCGTCTGCTCCAATCAAACCATGATGAAACACTTTGTAAGAAGCTTGATTTTGATACATAAAATGGTGGAGAAACACCAGGAAGTTGAATAAATCTCATAGGAGTTGGGATGAAGAAGTTATCCCACTTTCTAATCAGGTGATTCCAGTTTCCCAGTTTGGGAATAGGAAAGCTTCTTCGCTGCTCCAATCAAACCAGGATGAATCACTTTGTAAGAAGCTTGATTTTGATACATAAAATGGTGGAGAAACACCAGGAAGTTGAAAAAATCTCTCAGGAGTTGGGATGAAGAAGTTATCCCACTTTCTAATCAGGTGATTCCAGTTTCCCAGTTTGGGAATAGGACAGCTTCTCCGTCTGCTCCAATCAAACCAGGATGAATAACTTTGTAAGAAGCTTGATTTTGATACATAAAGTGTTGGAGAATCACCAGGAAGTTGAATAAATCTCATAGGAGTTGGGATGAAGAAGTTATCCCACTTTCTAATCAGGTGATTCCAGCTTCCCAGTTTGGGAATAGGACAGGTTCTTCGCTGCTCCAATCAAACCAGGATGAATCACTTTGTAAGAAGCTTTATTTGGATACATAAGGTGTTGGAGAAACACCAGGAAGTTGAATAAATCTCATAGGAGTTGGGATGAAGAAGTTATCCCACTTTCAAATCAGGTGATTCCAGTTTCCCACTTGGGAATAGGACAGGTTCTTCGTCTGCTCCAATCAAACCATGATGAATCACTTTGTAAGAAGCTTGATTTTGATACATAAAATGGTGGAGAAACACCAGGAAGTTGAATAAATCTCACAGGAGTTGGGATGAAGAAGTTATCCCACTTTCTAATCAGGTGATTCCAGCTTTCCCAGTTTGGGAATAGGAAAGCTTCTTCGCTGCTCCAATCAAACCAGGATGAATCACTTTGTAAGAAGCTTGATTTTGATACATAAAATGGTGGAGAAACACCAGGAAGTTGAAAAAATCTCATAGGAGTTGGGATGAAGAAGTTATCCCACTTTCTAATCAGGTGATTCCAGCTTCCCAGTTTGGGAATAGGACAGCTTCTCCGCTGCTCCAATCAAACCAGGATGAATCACTTTGTAAGAAGCTTGATTTTGATACATAAAGTGTTGGAGAATCACCAGGAAGTTGAATAAATCTTATAGGAGTTGGGATGAAGAAGTTATCCCACTTTCAAATAAGGTGATTCCAGTTTCCCAGTTTGGGAATAGGACAGCTTCTTCGTCAATCCAATCAAACCAGGATGAATCACTTTGTAAGAAGCTTGATTTTGATACATAAAGTGTTGGAGAATCACCAGGAAGTTGAATAAATCTTATAGGAGTTGGGATGAAGAAGTTATCCCACTTTCAAATAAGGTGATTCCAGTTTCCCATTTTGGGAATAGGACAGCTTCTTCGTCAATCCAATCAAACCAGGATGAATCACTTTGTAAGAAGCTTGATTTTGATACATAAAATGGTGGGGAAACACCAGGAAGTTGAATAAATCTCATAGGGGTTGGGATGAAGAAGTTATCCCACTTTCAAATCAGGTGATTCCAGTTTCCCAGTTTGGGAATAGGACAGCTTCTTCGCTGCTCCAATCAAACCATGATGAATCACTTTGTAAGAAGCTTGATTTTGATACATAAAATGGTGGAGAAACACCAGGAAGTTGAATAAATCTCATAGGAGTTGGGATGAAGATGTTATCCCACTTTCTAATCAGGTGATTCCAGTTTCCCAGTTTGGGAATATGACAGGTTCTTCATTGCTCCAATCAAACGAGGATGAATCACTTTGTAAGAAGCTTGATTTTGATACATAAAATGGTGGAGAAACACCAGGAAGTTGAATAAATCTCATAGGAGTTGGGATGAAGAAGTTATCCCACTTTCTAATCAGGTGATTCCAGTTTCCCCAGTTTGGGAATAGGACAGCTTCTCCGCTGCTCCAATCAAACCAGGATGAATCACTTTGTAAGAAGCTTGATTTGGATACATAAAATGGTGGAGAAACACCAAGAAGTTGAATAAATCTCATAGGAGTTGGGATGAAGAAGTTATCCCACTTTCAAATCAGGTGATTCCAGTTTCCCAGTTTGGCAATAGGACAGGTTCTTCGTTGCTCCAATCAAACCATGATGAATCACTTTGTAAGAAGCTTGATTTTGATACATAAAATGGTGGAGAAACACCAGGAAGTTGAATAAATCTCATAGGAGTTGGGATGAAGAAGTTATCCCACTTTCAAATCAGGTGATTCCAGTTTCCCAGTTTGGGAATAGGACAGGTTCTTCGTTGCTCCAATCAAACCATGATGAATCACTTTGTAAGAAGCTTGATTTTGATACATAAAATGGTGGAGAAACACCAGGAAGTTGAATAAATCTCACAGGAGTTGGGATGAAGAAGTTATCCCACTTTCTAATCAGGTGATTCCAGTTTCCCAGGGCTTGGGAATAGGAAAGCTTCTTCGCTGCTCCAATCAAACCAGGATGAATCACTTTGTAAGAAGCTTGATTTTGATACATAAAATGGTGGAGAAACACCAGGAAGTTGAAAAAATCTCATAGGAGTTGGGATGAAGAAGTTATCCCACTTTCTAATCAGGTGATTCCAGTTTCCCAGTTTGGGAATAGGACAGCTTCTCCGCTGCTCCAATCAAACCAGGATGAATCACTTTGTAAGAAGCTTGATTTTGATACATAAAGTGTTGGAGAATCACCAGGAAGTTGAATAAATCTTATAGGAGTTGGGATGAAGAAGTTATCCCACTTTCAAATAAGGTGATTCCAGCTTCCCAGCTTTGGGAATAGGACAGCTTCTTCGTCAATCCAATCAAACCAGGATGAATCACTTTGTAAGAAGCTTGATTTTGATACATAAAGTGTTGGAGAATCACCAGGAAGTTGAATAAATCTTATAGGAGTTGGGATGAAGAAGTTATCCCACTTTCAAATAAGGTGATTCCAGTTTCCCAGCTTTGGGAATAGGACAGCTTCTTCGTCAATCCAATCAAACCAGGATGAATCACTTTGTAAGAAGCTTGATTTTGATACATAAAATGGTGGGGAAACACCAGGAAGTTGAATAAATCTCATAGGGGTTGGGATGAAGAAGTTATCCCACTTTCAAATCAGGTGATTCCAGTTTCCCACTTTGGGAATAGGACAGCTTCTTCGCTGCTCCAATCAAACCATGATGAATCACTTTGTAAGAAGCTTGATTTTGATACATAAAATGGTGGAGAAACACCAGGAAGTTGAATAAATCTCATAGGAGTTGGGATGAAGATGTTATCCCACTTTCTAATCAGGTGATTCCAGTTTCCCACTTGGGAATATGACAGGTTCTTCATCTGCTCCAATCAAACGAGGATGAATCACTTTGTAAGAAGCTTGATTTTGATACATAAAATGGTGGAGAAACACCAGGAAGTTGAATAAATCTCATAGGAGTTGGGATGAAGAAGTTATCCCACTTTCTAATCAGGTGATTCCAGTTTCCCAGTTTGGGAATAGGACAGCTTCTCCGCTGCTCCAATCAAACCAGGATGAATCACTTTGTAAGAAGCTTGATTTGGATACATAAAATGGTGGAGAAACACCAAGAAGTTGAATAAATCTCATAGGAGTTGGGATGAAGAAGTTATCCCACTTTCAAATCAGGTGATTCCAGCTTTCCACTTTGGCAATAGGACAGGTTCTTCGCTGCTCCAATCAAACCATGATGAATCACTTTGTAAGAAGCTTGATTTTGATACATAAAATGGTGGAGAAACACCAGGAAGTTGAATAAATCTCATAGGAGTTGGGATGAAGAAGTTATCCCACTTTCTAATCAGGTGATTCCAGTTTCCCAGCTTGGGAATAGACAGCTTCTTCGCTGCTCCAATCAAACCAGGATGAATCACTTTGTAAGAAGCTTGATTTTGATACATAAGATGGTGGAGAAACACCAGGAAGTTGAAAAAATCTCATAGGAGTTGGGATGAAGAAGTTATCCCACTTTCTAATCCGGTGATTCCAGCTTCCCAGCTTTGGGAATAGGACAGCTTCTCCGCTGCTCCAATCAAACCAGGATGAATCACTTTGTAAGAAGCTTGATTTTGATACATAAAGTGTTGGAGAATCACCAGGAAGTTGAATAAATCTCATAGGAGTTGCGATGAAGAAGTTATCTCACTTTCAAATCAGGTGATTCCAGTTTCCCACTTTGGGAATAGGACAGCTTCTTCGTCAATCCAATCAAACCAGGATGAATCACTTTGTAAGAAGCTTGATTTTGATACATAAAATGGTGGGGAAACACCAAGAAGTTGAATAAATCTCATAGGAGTTGGGATGAAGAAGTTATCCCACTTTCTAATCAGGTGATTCCAGTTTCCCAGCTTGGGAATAGGACAGCTTCTCCGCTGCTCCAATCAAACCAGGATGAATCACTTTGTAAGAAGCTTGATTTTGATACATAAAGTGTTGGAGAATCACCAGGAAGTTGAATAAATCTTATAGGAGTTGGGATGAAGAAGTTATCCCACTTTCAAATAAGGTGATTCCAGTTTCCCAGCTTTGGGAATAGGACAGCTTCTTCGTCAATCCAATCAAACCAGGATGAATCACTTTGTAAGAAGCTTGATTTTGATACATAAAGTGTTGGAGAATCACCAGGAAGTTGAATAAATCTTATAGGAGTTGGGATGAAGAAGTTATCCCACTTTCAAATAAGGTGATTCCAGTTTCCCAGTTTGGGAATAGGACAGCTTCTTCGTCAATCCAATCAAACCAGGATGAATCACTTTGTAAGAAGCTTGATTTTGATACATAAAATGGTGGGGAAACACCAGGAAGTTGAATAAATCTCATAGGAGTTGGGATGAAGAAGTTATCCCACTTTCAAATCAGGTGATTCCAGTTTCCCCACTTGGGAATAGGACAGCTTCTTCGGGCTGCTCCAATCAAACCATGATGAATCACTTTGTAAGAAGCTTGATTTTGATACATAAAATGGTGGAGAAACACCAGGAAGTTGAATAAATCTCATAGGAGTTGGGATGAAGATGTTATCCCACTTTCTAATCAGGTGATTCCAGTTTCCCACTTTGGGAATATGACAGGTTCTTCGCTGCTCCAATCAAACCAGGATGAATCACTTTGTAAGAAGCTTGATTTTGATACATAAAATGGTGGAGAAACACCAGGAAGTTGAATAAATCTCATAGGAGTTGGGATGAAGAAGTTATCCCACTTTCTAATCAGGTGATTCCAGTTTCCCAGTTTGGGAATAGGACAGCTTCTCCGCTGCTCCAATCAAACCAGGATGAATCACTTTGTAAGAAGCTTGATTTTGATACATAAAGTGTTGGAGAATCACCAGGAAGTTGAATAAATCTCATAGGAGTTGCGATGAAGAAGTTATCTCACTTTCAAATCAGGTGATTCCACTTTCCCGCTTTGGGAATAGGACAGCTTCTTCACAATCCAATCAAACCAGGATGAATCACTTTGTAAGAAGCTTGATTTTGATACATAAAATGGTGGGGAAACACCAAGAAGTTGAATAAATCTCATAGGAGTTGGGATGAAGAAGTTATCCCACTTTCTAATCAGGTGATTCCAGCTTCCCACTTTGGGAATAGGACAGCTTCTTCGCTGCTCCAATCAAACCAGGATGAATCACTTTGTAAGAAGCTTGATTTGGATACATAAAGTGTTGTAGAAACACCAGGAAGTTGAATAAATCTCATAGGAGTTGGGATGAAGAAGTTATCCCACTTTCAAATCAGGTGATTCCAGCTTTCCCAGCTTTGGGAATAGGACAGGTTCTTCGCTCGCTCCAATCAAACCATGATGAAACACTTTGTAAGAAGCTTGATTTTGATACATAAAATGGTGGAGAAACACCAGGAAGTTGAATAAATCTCATAGGAGTTGGGATGAAGAAGTTATCCCACTTTCTAATCAGGTGATTCCAGTTTCCCAGTTTGGGAATAGAAAGCTTCTTCGGCTGCTCCAATCAAACCAGGATGAATCACTTTGTAAGAAGCTTGATTTTGATACATAAAATGGTGGAGAAACACCAAGAAGTTGAAAAAATCTCATAGGAGTTGGGATGAAGAAAATATCCCACTTTCTAATCAGGTGATTCCAGTTTCCTGGGCTTTGGGAATAGGACAGCTTCTCCGCTGCTCCAATCAAACCAGGATGAATCACTTTGTAAGAAGCTTGATTTTGATACATAAAGTGTTGGAGAATCACCAGGAAGTTGAATAAATCTCATAGGAGTTGGGATGAAGAAGTTATCCCACTTTCTAATCAGGTGATTCCAGTTTCCCAGTTTGGGAATAGGACAGGTTCTTCGTCTGCTCCAATCAAACCAGGATGAATCACTTTGTAAGAAGCTTGATTTTGATACATAAAATGGTGGGGAAACACCAGGAAGTTGAATAAATCTCATAGGAGTTGGGATGAAGAAGTTATCCCACTTTCTAATCAGGTGATTCCAGTTTCCCAGTTTGGGAATAGGACAGGTTCTTCGTCTGCTCCAATCAAACCAAGATGAATCACTTTGTAAGAAGCTTTATTTGGATACATAAAGTGTTGGAGAAACACCAGGAAGTTGAATAAATCTCATAGGAGTTGGGATGAAGAAGTTATCCCACTTTCAAATCAGGTGATTCCAGTTTCCCAGTTTGGGAATAGGACAGGTTCTTCGCTGCTCCAATCAAACCATGATGAATCACTTTGTAAGAAGCTTGATTTTGATACATAAAATGGTGGAGAAACACCAGGAAGTTGAATAAATCTCACAGGAGTTGGGATGAAGAAGTTATCCCACTTTCTAATCAGGTGATTCCAGCTTCCCAGTTTGGGGATAGGAAAGCTTCTTCGCTGCTCCAATCAAACCAGGATGAATCACTTTGTAAGAAGCTTGATTTTGATACATAAAATGGTGGAGAAACACCAGGAAGTTGAAAAATCTCATAGGAGTTGGGATGAAGAAGTTATCCCACTTTCTAATCAGGTGATTCCAGTTTCCCAGTTTGGGAATAGGACAGCTTCTCAGTCGCTCCAATCAAACCAGGATGAATCACTTTGTAAGAAGCTTGATTTTGATACATAAAGTGTTGGAGAATCACCAGGAAGTTGAATAAATCTTATAGGAGTTGGGATGAAGAAGTTATCCCACTTTCAAATAAGGTGATTCCAGTTTCCCAGTTTGGGAATAGGACAGCTTCTTCATCAATCCAATCAAACCAGGATGAATCACTTTGTAAGAAGCTTGATTTTGATACATAAAGTGTTGGAGAATCACCAGGAAGTTGAATAAATCTTATAGGAGTTGGGATGAAGAAGTTATCCCACTTTCAAATAAGGTGATTCCAGTTTCCCAGTTTGGGAATAGGACAGCTTCTTCGTCAATCCAATCAAACCAGGATGAATCACTTTGTAAGAAGCTTGATTTTGATACATAAAATGGTGGGGAAACACCAGGAAGTTGAATAAATCTCATAGGAGTTGGGATGAAGAAGTTATCCCACTTTCAAATCAGGTGATTCCAGTTTCCCAGTTTGGGAATAGGACAGCTTCTTCGCTGCTCCAATCAAACCATGATGAATCACTTTGTAAGAAGCTTGATTTTGATACATAAAATGGTGGAGAAACACCAGGAAGTTGAATAAATCTCATAGGAGTTGGGATGAAGAAGTTATCCCACTTTCTAATCAGGTGATTCCAGTTTCCCGCTTTGGGAATAGGACAGCTTCTCCGTCTGCTCCAATCAAACCAGGATGAATCACTTTGTAAGAAGCTTGATTTTGATACATAAAGTGTTGGAGAATCACCAGGAAGTTGAATAAATCTTATAGGAGTTGGGATGAAGAAGTTATCCCACTTTCAAATAAGGTGATTCCAGTTTCCCAGTTTGGGAATAGGACAGCTTCTTCGTCAATCCAATCAAACCAGGATGAATCACTTTGTAAGAAGCTTGATTTTGATACATAAAGTGTTGGAGAATCACCAGGAAGTTGAATAAATCTTATAGGAGTTGGGATGAAGAAGTTATCCCACTTTCAAATAAGGTGATTCCAGTTTCCCAGTTTGGGAATAGGACAGCTTCTTCGTCAATCCAATCAAACCAGGATGAATCACTTTGTAAGAAGCTTGATTTTGATACATAAAATGGTGGGGAAACACCAGGAAGTTGAATAAATCTCATAGGAGTTGGGATGAAGAAGTTATCCCACTTTCAAATCAGGTGATTCCAGTTTCCCAGTTTGGGAATAGGACAGCTTCTTCGCTGCTCCAATCAAACCATGATGAATCACTTTGTAAGAAGCTTGATTTTGATACATAAAATGGTGGAGAAACACCAGGAAGTTGAATAAATCTCATAGGAGTTGGGATGAAGATGTTATCCCACTTTCTAATCAGGTGATTCCAGTTTCCCAGTTTGGGAATATGACAGGTTCTTCGCTGCTCCAATCAAACCAGGATGAATCACTTTGTAAGAAGCTTGATTTTGATACATAAAATGGTGGAGAAACACCAGGAAGTTGAATAAATCTCATAGGAGTTGGGATGAAGAAGTTATCCCACTTTCTAATCAGGTGATTCCAGTTTCCCAGTTTGGGAATAGGACAGCTTCTCCGTCTGCTCCAATCAAACCAGGATGAATCACTTTGTAAGAAGCTTGATTTTGATACATAAAGTGTTGGAGAATCACCAGGAAGTTGAATAAATCTCATAGGAGTTGCGATGAAGAAGTTATCTCACTTTCAAATCAGGTGATTCCAGTTTCCCAGTTTGGGAATAGGACAGCTTCTTCGTCAATCCAATCAAACCAGGATGAATCACTTTGTAAGAAGCTTGATTTTGATACATAAAATGGTGGGGAAACACCAAGAAGTTGAATAAATCTCATAGGAGTTGGGATGAAGAAGTTATCCCACTTTCTAATCAGGTGATTCCAGTTTCCCAGTTTGGGAATAGGACAGCTTCTTCGCTGCTCCAATCAAACCAGGATGAATCACTTTGTAAGAAGCTTGATTTGGATACATAAAGTGTTGTAGAAACACCAGGAAGTTGAATAAATCTCATAGGAGTTGGGATGAAGAAGTTATCCCACTTTCAAATCAGGTGATTCCAGTTTCCCAGTTTGGGAATAGACAGGTTCTTCGTCGCTCCAATCAAACCATGATGAAACACTTTGTGTTGTTTGATTTTGATACATAATATGAGATTAAGAGATCCTTAGAGTAAACAGAATAAAGAGAGTGTTTAGGAAGTGATTAAGAGAAGTTTGTGAAAGATTAGGAGACTAGATAGAGCCGTTTAGTGTCTAAGAGAAAAGCATAGTGTCTAAGAGATTAGAGAGACTCAAACTGCATAATCTTCATTAGGGTTGATGAGTTACAATATATAGAGAGAGCATACAAGGGTTTTCGAAATCAAGAGAAGACTAAAGCATGTGAGGTCAATCAGAGAGGATAAGCTCATTTGGACTAGCCAATTAGCTTCTCCACATGCGCGGAGTATCTGGCATCTTGGACCGAGATGCTCTTGCCTTTCCAGCTGTTCCAGCCTGTCAAGGCGCGCTCTACCTTATCCCTAAACGGTCTGATGCCTCAAGGTAAGTTCCTTCCTTTACCTTAGTTACCGTGTTACTTGGCTGATGCAAGGTAAGTCTTGGTCGATGCTGGATGGTACGGACTGTACGGCTTGTACGGCCTTGTACGGACGTCCGTACCATGCTCTCCCTAAACTCTCTCAAGCTTCCTCATCTCCTTTCCTCTTCAACTCCTTAGCTCTTCATACATATATATTCAGCTCAACTCAACACTCCCCTCAAGCTTAGCTTTGTATAAGTCTAAGCTTGGACAGCCACAAGATCTTCCTCATTAAAAACCTCACCAAAGAAAACCCAATGGGATAAAACTTTGATGAGGGAAAAAGAGTAAAGACCTTGCAGCTAAGGGGATTAGCTCCTTCTCTTCCCAAGATCAATGAGGCCCAACCTGATGTGAATGGACTCCATTGTCTTCTGTCTTGCAGCCTTGGTGAACACATCCGCTAGCTGATCTTCACTCCTTGTGTAACATGGCAAGATCACCCCTAGCACAATCATCTGCCTCACCTTGTGACAATCAACTTCAATGTGCTTGGTCCTCTCATGAAACACCGAGTTGGATGCAATGTGGATGGCAGCTTGATTGTCACAATGCATTGTCATTGGAGTTGCTTGATCGATCTCCAAGTGCTTCAAGATGCCTTTGATCCATACCAACTCGTTGGTGAGCTTCAGCATGGCTCTATACTCGGCTTCTGCACTTGAACATGACACTACCTTCTGCTTCTTGCTCTTCCAAGTCACCAAGTTGCCTCCAATGAATGTGCAATAGCCTGTGGTTGATCTCCTGTCTGCTCTATCACCAGCCCAATCCGCATCACAATATCCCACCACTTCAGTGCTTCCATTGCAGCCCATCCATACTCCTTGATCAGGTGAGCCGTTGAGATACATCAAGATCCTCTCCACCATGTGCCAGTGATGTTCCTTAGGCACTTGCATGTGTTGACTCACCTGATTCACAGCAAAGCAAATGTCAGGTCTAGTTATAGTAAGATAAATCAATTTGCCAACTAGTTTTCTATAGAGTTTAGGATCCTGATAAGGTTTGCTGTCTTCAATCTCCCCTCTCGTGGGACTTTGTAGCCATCCTCCATAGGCATCCTTGCTGTCTTGCCTCCATAAGCACCTGCACCTTTCAAAAGATCAAGTGTATATTTCCTTTGGGACATGAACAAACCTTCCTTGGATCTACATATCTCAATTCCAAGGAAGTATTTCATTTCTCCCAAGTCTTTAATCTCAAACATGGATTTAAGAAACTCCTTGGTTGCTATGATACCTTCCTTATCACTCCCCGTGATAATGATATCATCAACATACACAAGGAGAGCAATCATACCTGAGGGAGTCGTGAGAGTGAAGAGAGTGTGATCTAGTTCAGACTTCTTGAAGCCTCGGCCATTCAGAGTAGTGCTCAACTTGTTGTACCAAGCCCTTGGTGATTGCTTCAGTCCATAGATGGCTTTCTTCAATCTCAGTACATTCCCACTCTTTACTAAGTGTTCAAGGCCTGGAGGTGGATGCATATACACTTCATCCTCAAGTTCACCTTGTAGAAACGCATTCTTCACATCCATTTGCCATAACCCCCATCCAAGATTCACAGCCAAGCTTAGTACAATCCGGATTGTGTGGAGTTTAGCTACTGGTGCAAAGGTTTCTATGTAATCTTCTCCATAAGTTTGAGTGAACCTCTTGCAACTAGTCTTGACTTCTTCCTCTCAACCTTTCCATCCGCTTTGTACTTGATTGTGAATATCCATCTACTAGTCACAGCCTTCTTCCCTTTTGGTAACTCACTCTCATACCATGTATCATTCTTGATCATCGCTCCTGCCTCATCTCCAACTGATTCCTTCCATTCTTTATCTTTCATTGCTTCTTCATAGCTTCTTGGGATGTGATTCTCATCCAAGTTTACCATGAACGCGCAATGTGCTTCTGGATATTGAGCAAAGGAGCACACGGCTTGAGAAGGATGCTCCACAGCTTGGGCATTGTAGTACACTCTCGTGTTTACCCAACTGGAAGGATCCTTCCTTATCCTTGTACTCCTTCTTAGTGGCTGCACAACTGGTTCTTCTTCCTGTTGTTCTTCTACCACTTCATCTTGAGAAGGTGTTTGTGTCACACCATGATCATGTCCATGACCATCCGAGCCTATGCTCTCTTCTCCTTCATTCTCTACTCCTCCTTCATCTTGGTTGGCCTCTTGCATAGGCTCCTCATGCTCCTCTCCTCCCTCATGATCAAGGTGGGATGGTGAACCAACTTCAGGAGGTGTAGTTGCGTGATTCCTCGGATCCCGGGATGTACTGATTCCAAGACCTTCAAGAATGATCCGCAAGGTGGTGGCCTTGTCTCGATGTTAAGTCCTTCAGGTCTTCTTGATTCTTTTCTTCATAGTATCCTCTATCTTCCAAGAACTTCACATCTCTAGATACAAGAACTCTCCTTGCTATAGGATCATAGCATTTGTATCCTTTCTGTGTAGCTGAGTATCCTATGAACACAGCCTTAGTGCTTCTTGCTTCTAGCTTGTTGATCATCTCTCCTGGTTTGAGGACAAAGCATAGGCATCCAAAGACTCGCAAGTAATCAAGAGCTGGCTTGTACCTGTTCAGAACTTCAAATGGAGCCTTCTCATTCAGAACTTTGGTTGGAGTTCTGTTTATCGTGTAACAAGCAAGTGGCAACCGCATCACTCCAAAATCTCTTTGGAACATTACTCTGAAACATAAGTGACCTTGCCACTTCCATGAGATGCCTATTCTTCCTCTCAGCCACTCCATTTTGCTGTGGAGTATAAGGACAGCTTGTTTGATGTAGAATCCCATGTTGTGATAGGTGTTGCTTGAATGCATGACTCGTGTACTCTCCTCCATTATCCGATCTCAAAATTTTAATCTTAGCATGATAATGGTTAGTTACATAAGTTTGAAAATTCCTAAATGCATCAAGTACCCTATCTTTGGTCTGAATTAAGGTTAACCAGGTGTATTTGGATTTTTCATCAATGAATGTGACAAAATACTTATAACTATCTCTAGATAAGCAAGGGGCAGTCCATACATCTGAATGAATTAGATCAAAGCAATTATCATAAACAGTAGTAGACTTTTGAAACACAAGTTTCTACAATGCTTGCCTAAAATGCAAGCTTCACAATCCTTATTCTCAAACACAACACCTGGTACCATTAAGTTCAAAGCTTTAACATGAGGGTGTCCTACTCTAGCATGCCACAATGCATTTTTATTCAACAAAGAAGCAGAAGTAAACGAGCAACTATAATCAGGAATGTATGAGTTCTTCAAGCATATAGAGATCTCCCTTAGTCACCCCTTTCCCAATCAACCTGCTGCTCTCAATATCCTGAAACTTCACATCATTAGGACTAAAGATAACATTGCATTGTAAATCATTAGTACATTTCTTCACTGATAATAGGTTTGATGTGAATTCGTGCATGTAAAAAGCTCTAGATTCTTTGTTAAACAGCTTAAGCTTTCCTATTCCTCTAATGGGTATCTTATCCCCATTTGCTATCATCACATGCCCATGTGTAGGTTCTATATCCTTAATCAAGTTTTCATCACTTATCATATGATGTGATGCACCAGAATCAACAATCAATGGTTTACCTACTCGCTTTAGCATTATGGCATAGATTACTAAGTGATGAATGCATCTTATCAGTTCTAGCAATGTAAGCATGCCTATACTCATTCCTAGCTTCTAACCGTTCTACTAGTTTTCTAATCAAGTGATCATCCTTATATGCAATCATAGAAGCTCCAAAGGAATAACCGTAAGTGTTACCGTTTTCCTTTAGCATTTTGAAGAGGGCATCAAGGTCTGATCTCTTGATGTATGTAGTCATCATTGCTGTGGAGCTTGAGGCGCCTGTGTAAGCCACCAGAGACTTCCCATTCCCATCATTGCCTCCAAGCCCATCCACTTCACTGATCTTGCTGGTGCCAGCTCCGCTTGAACCTTCAGTCACATTTGCCCTTCCTCACGCTCCTTCATGAACTTGGCCGGCTTGAGGTGTGGGTGCAGTATCCAGCATTGGCTCTTCTTATGACCATGCTTCTTGCAATGATCACAGTTGCCATTGAACTTCCTGTCCTCGTACTTCCCGTGAGATGCCTTGTTTGCTTGTGGAGCCTCGGTTGAATCCTCATGAGCTGCTTGATTGGCAAGAGAGAGCTCCCCTTTCCTCCAAACAAACCCATGGATCCCTGCTCCCTTTGGATTTGTGCACACACCTCCTCAAGGTCCGGAAGCTTGTCTGACCTTAACATGTGCTGGATGAGCTGGGTGTAGGCCGGGTTCAGTGTGAGAAGCAGCCCAAAGACCTTGTCTTGCTCGCGCCTCTCATTCAGCTGATCTGGATCAGTTGTGCTCGGCCTCAGCATCTCCAGCTCGACCATAAGGACCTGAACCTCCCCAAGTGCTTAGTGAACTCCATGTCCTCTTGTGCAAGACGGTTGATCGCTAGCTTCACTTCAAACACACGGCTGAGGTTGGAAGTGTTCCCATACACCTTCTTCAGCGTGTCCCACAGCTCCTTGGCTGATTCACAGTAGCTGTAGGCATCCAAGATAGCTGGGTCCAAGGATGCGTGTAGAACCGTCATCACCAGCATGTCTTCTTGTTGCCATTTCTCCACAGCCGCTTCATTGGAGACCTCTTCTTGATCTCCTCCCTGAGTAATGAGTTTCGAGCCTCCCTGTTGTGATGTGCCCCCACAAACCCTTACTTCCCACAGCAGTCTTCACCATCCGAGACCACACAAGGTAGTTGCTACCTTTGAAAGTAACCGCTACCTTCATCCTCATGTTCATCCCATGTTCCATCTTTGCTTGACTTGAAAACTTGGATCTTGGATTTCGTACACACCAACCTTGAGTCTAGAATCACGCAAACCAACAGAACGTAGCACAGCTTCAACTAGAACGGACCACAGCTTCAACACCTTCAAGACTACTCGCGTGTAGCTTCAAAGATGTTTAGCTTGTAACTCTCTAAAGATCAAACCCCAGATTCAAATGAACCTGGCTCTGATACCATATGAGATTAAGAGATCCTTAGAGTAAACAGAATAAAGAGAGTGTTTAGGAAGTGATTAAGAGAAGTTTGTGAAAGATTAGGAGACTAGATAGAGCCGTTTAGTGTCTAAGAGAAAAGCATAGTGTCTAAGAGATTAGAGAGACTCAAACTGCATAATCTTCATTAGGGTTGATGAGTTACAATATATAGAGAGAGCATACAAGGGTTTTCGAAATCAAGAGAAGACTAAAGCATGTGAGGTCAATCAGAGAGGATAAGCTCATTTGGACTAGCCAATTAGCTTCTCCACATGCGCGGAGTATCTGGCATCTTGGACCGAGATGCTCTTGCCTTCCAGCTGTTCCAGCCTGTCAAGGCGCGCTCTACCTTATCCCTAAACGGTCTGATGCCTCAAGGTAAGTTCCTTCCCTTTACCTTAGTTACCGTGTTACTTGGCTGATGCAAGGTAAGTCTTGGTCGATGCTGGATGGTACGGACTGTACGGCTTGCAGACGGCCTTGTACGGACGTCCGTACCATGCTCTCCCTAAACTCTCTCAAGCTTCCTCATCTCCTTTCCTCTTCAACTCCTTAGCTCTTCATACATATATATTCAGCTCAACTCAACACATAAAATGGTGGAGAAACACCAGGAAGTTGAATAAATCTCATAGGAGTTGGGATGAAGAAGTTATCCCACTTTCTAATCAGGTGATTCCAGTTTCCCACTTTGGGAATAGGAAAGCTTCTTCGCTGCTCCAATCAAACCAGGATGAATCACTTTGTAAGAAGCTTGATTTTGATACATAAAATGGTGGAGAAACACCAGGAAGTTGAAAAAATCTCATAGGAGTTGGGATGAAGAAGTTATCCCACTTTCTAATCAGGTGATTCCAGTTTCCAGTTTGGGAATAGGACAGCTTCTCCGCTGCTCCAATCAAACCAGGATGAATCACTTTGTAAGAAGCTTGATTTTGATACATAAAGTGTTGGAGAATCACCAGGAAGTTGAATAAATCTCATAGGAGTTGGGATGAAGAAGTTATCCCACTTTCTAATCAGGTGATTCCAGTTTCCCAGTTTGGGAATAGGACAGGTTCTTCGTCGCTCCAATCAAACCAGGATGAATCACTTTGTAAGAAGCTTGATTTTGATACATAAAATGGTGGGGAAACACCAGGAAGTTGAATAAATCTCATAGGAGTTGGGATGAAGAAGTTATCCCACTTTCTAATCAGGTGATTCCAGCTTCCCAGTTTGGGAATAGGACAGGTTCTTCGTCGCTCCAATCAAACCAAGATGAATCACTTTGTAAGAAGCTTTATTTGGATACATAAAGTGTTGGAGAAACACCAGGAAGTTGAATAAATCTCATAGGAGTTGGGATGAAGAAGTTATCCCACTTTCAAATCAGGTGATTCCAGTTTCCCAGTTTGGGAATAGGACAGGTTCTTCGTCGCTCCAATCAAACCATGATGAATCACTTTGTAAGAAGCTTGATTTTGATACATAAAATGGTGGAGAAACACCAGGAAGTTGAATAAATCTCACAGGAGTTGGGATGAAGAAGTTATCCCACTTTCTAATCAGGTGATTCCAGCTTCCCAGGTTTGGGGATAGGAAAGCTTCTTCGCTGCTCCAATCAAACCAGGATGAATCACTTTGTAAGAAGCTTGATTTTGATACATAAAATGGTGGAGAAACACCAGGAAGTTGAAAAAATCTCATAGGAGTTGGGATGAAGAAGTTATCACACTTTCTAATCAGGTGATTCCAGTTTCCCAGCTTTAGAATAGGACAGCTTCTCAGTCGCTCCAATCAAACCAGGATGAATCACTTTGTAAGAAGCTTGATTTTGATACATAAAGTGTTGGAGAATCACCAGGAAGTTGAATAAATCTTATAGGAGTTGGGATGAAGAAGTTATCCCACTTTCAAATAAGGTGATTCCAGCTTTTCCCAGCTTGGGAATAGGACAGCTTCTTCGTCAATCCAATCAAACCAGGATGAATCACTTTGTAAGAATCTTGATTTTGATACATAAAATGGTGGGGAAACACCAGGAAGTTGAATAAATCTCATAGGAGTTAGGATGAAGAAGTTATCCCACTTTCTAATCAGGTGATTCCAGTTTCTCAGTTTGGGAATAGGACAGGTTCTTCGCTGCTCCAATCAAACTAGGATGAATCACTTTGTAAGAAGCTTTATTTGGATACATAAAGTGTTGGAGAAACACCAGGAAGTTGAATAAATCTCATAGGAGTTGGGATGAAGAAGTTATCCCACTTTCAAATCAGGTGATTCCAGTTTCCCAGTTTGGGAATAGGACAGGTTCTTCGTCATTCCAATCAAATCATGATGAATCACTTTGTAAGAAGCTTGATTTTGATACACAAAATGGTGGAGAAACACCAGGAAGTTGAATAAATCTCATAGGAGTTGGGATGAAGAAGTTATCCCACTTTCTAATCAGGTGATTCCAGTTTCCTAGTTTGGGAATAGAAAGCTTCTTCGCTGCTCCAATCAAACCAGGATGAATCACTTTGTAAGAAGCTTGATTTGGATACATAAAGTGTTGTAGAAACACCAGGAAGTTGAATAAATCTCATAGGAGTTGGGATGAAGAAGTTATCCCACTTTCTAATCAGTGTGTTTCCTACTTTGGGAATAGGACAGGTTCTTCGTCGCTCCAATCAAACCATGATGAAACACTTTGTAAGAAGCTTGATTTTGATACATAAAATGGTGGAGAAACACCAGGAAGTTGAATAAATCTCATAGGAGTTGGGATGAAGAAGTTATCCCACTTTCTAATCATTTGATTCCAGTTTCCCACTTGGGAATAGGAAAGCTTCTTCGCTGCTCCAATCAAACCAGGATGAATCACTTTGTAAGAAGCTTGATTTTGATACATAAAATGGTGGAGAAACACCAGGAAGTTGAAAAAATCTCATAGGAGTTGGGATGAAGAAGTTATCCCACTTTCTAATCAGGTGATTCCAGTTTCCCAGTTTGGGAATAGGACAGCTTCTCCGGCTGTTCCAATCAAACCAGGATGAATCACTTTGTAAGAAGCTTGATTTTGATACATAAAGTGTTGGAGAATCACCAGGAAGTTGAATAAATCTCATAGGAGTTGGGATGAAGAAGTTATCCCACTTTCTAATCAGGTGATTCCAGTTTCCCAGTTTGGGAATAGGACAGGTTCTTCGCTGCTCCAATCAAACCAGGATGAATCACTTTGTAAGAAGCTTGATTTTGATACATAAAATGGTGGGGAAACACCAGGAAGTTGAATAAATCTCATAGGAGTTGGGATGAAGAAGTTATCCCACTTTCTAATCAGGTGATTCCAGTTTCCCAGTTTGGGAATAGGACAGGTTCTTCGTCTGCTCCAATCAAACCAAGATGAATCACTTTGTAAGAAGCTTTATTTGGATACATAAAGTGTTGGAGAAACACCAGGAAGTTGAATAAATCTCATAGGAGTTGGGATGAAGAAGTTATCCCACTTTCAAATCAGGTGATTCCAGTTTCCCAGTTTGGGAATAGGACAGGTTCTTCGCTGCTCCAATCAAACCATGATGAATCACTTTGTAAGAAGCTTGATTTTGATACATAAAATGGTGGAGAAACACCAGGAAGTTGAATAAATCTCACAGGAGTTGGGATGAAGAAGTTATCCCACTTTCAAATCAGGTGATTCCAGTTTCCCAGTTTAGGGGATAGGACAGCTTCTTCGCTGCTCCAATCAAACCAGGATGAATCACTTTGTAAGAAGCTTGATTTTGATACATAAAGTGGTGGAGAATCACCAGGAAGTTGAATAAATCTCATAGGAGTTGGGATGAAGAAGTTATCACACTTTCTAATCAGGTGATTCCAGTTTCCCAGGTTTGGGAATAAGACAGCTTCTTCGTCATTCCAATCAAACCAGGATGAATCACTTTGTAAGAAGCTTGATTTGGATACATAAAGTGGTGGAGAATTACCAGGAAGTTGAATAAATGTCATAGGAATTGGGATGAAGAAGTTATCCCACTTTTCAAATCAGGTGATTTCGTTTTCCCATGTTGGGAACAAGAAAGCTTCTTCGTCTGCTCCAATCAAACCAGGATGAATCACTTTGTAAAAAGCATGATTTTGATAAATAAAGTGGTGGAGAATCACCAGGAAGTTGTATAAATGTCATAGGAGTTCGGATGAAGAAGTTATCCCACTTTCAAATCAGGTGATTCCAGCTTCCCCCTACTTTGGGAATATGACAGCTTCTTCGTCGTTCCAATCAAACCAGGATGAATCACTTTGTAAGAAGCTTGATTTGGATACATAAAGTGGTGGAGTATCACCAGGAAGTTGAATAAATCTCATAGGAGTTGGGATGAAGAAGTTATCCCACTTTCAAATCAGGTGATTCCAGTTTCCCAGTTTGGGAATAAGACAGCTTCTTCGTCATTCCAATCACACCAGGATGAATCACTTTGTAATAATCTTGATTTGGATACATAAAGTGGTGGAGAATTACCAGGGAGTTGTATAAATGTCATAGGAATTGGGATGAAGAAGTTATCCCACTTTCAAATCAGGTGATTCCATTTTCCCATGTTGGGAACAGGAAAACTTCTTCGTCGTTCCAATCAAACCAGGCTGAATCACGTTGAAAGAAGCTTGATTTGGATACATAAAGTGGTGGAGAATCACCAGGAAGTTGGATAAATCTCATAGGAGTTGGGATGAAGAAGTTATCCCACTTTCAAATTAGGTGATTCCATTTTCCCATGTTGGGAATAGGACAGCTTCTTCGTCGTTCCAATCAAACCATGATGAATCACTTTGAAAGAAGTTTGATTTGGATACATAAAGTGGTGGAGATTCACCAGGAAGTTGAATAAATCTTATAGGAGTTGGGATGAAGAAGTTATCCCACTTTCAAATCAGATGATTCCAGTTTCCCAATTTAGGAATAAGACAGCTTCTTCGTCGTTCCAATCAAACCAGGATGAATCACTTTGTAAGAAGCTTGATTTGGATACATAAAGTGGTGGAGCATCACCAGGAAATTGTATAAATCTCATAGGAGTTGGGATGAGGAAGTTATCCCACTTTCAAATCAGGTGATTCCGTTTTCCCATGTTGGGAACAGGAAAGCTTCTTCGTCGTTCCAATCAAACCAGGCTGAATCACTTTGAAAGAAGCTTGATTTGGATAAATAAAGTGGTGGAGAATCACCAGGAAGTTGAATAAATCTCGTAGGAGTTGGGATGAAGAAATTATCCCACTTTCAAATCAGGTGATTTAGTTTCCCGAGTTTGGGAATAGGACAGCTTCTTCATCAATCCAATCAAAACAGGATGAATCACTTTGTAAGAAGCTTGATTTGGATACATAAAGTGGTGAAGAATCACCAGGAAGTTGTATAAATGTTATAGGAGTTGGGATGAAGAAGTTATCCCACTTTCAAATCAGGTGATTGCAGTTTCCCAGTTTAGGAATAGGACAACTTCTTCGTCGTTCCAATAAACCAGGATGAATCACTTTGTAAGAAGCTTGATTTGGATACATAAAGTGGTGGATAATTACGAGGAAGTTGTATAAATGTCATAGGAGTTGGGATGAAGAAGTTATCCCACTTTCAAATCAGGTGATTCCAGTTTCCCAGTTTGGGAATAAGACAGCTTCTTCGTCGTTCCAATCAAACCAGGATGAATCACTTTGTAAGAAGCTTGATTTGGATACATAAAGTGGTGGAGAATGACCAGGAAGTTGTATAATTGTCATAGGAGTTAAGATGAAGAAGTTATCCCAATTTCAAATCAGGTGATTCCAGTTTTCCAGTTTAGGAATAGGACAGCTTCTTCGTTGTTCCAATCAAACCCGGATGAATCACTTTGTAAGAAGCTTGATTTGGATACATAAAGTTGTGGAGAATCACCAGGAAGTTGAATAAATCTCATAGGAGTTGGGATGAAGAAGTTATCCCACTTTCAAATCAGGTGATTCAAGTTTCCCAGTTTGGGAATAGGACAGCTTCTTCGTCATTCCAATCACACCAGGATGAATCACTTTGTAAGAAGCTTGATTTGGATACATAAAGTGGTGGATAATTACCAGGAAGTTGTATAAATGTTATAGGAGTTGGGATGAAGAAGTTATCCCACTTTTAAATCAGGTGATTCCGTTTTCCCATGTTGGGAACAGGAAAGCTTCTTCGTCGTTCCAATCAAACCAGGCTGAATCACTTTGAAAGAAGCTTGATTTGGATAAATAAAGTGGTGGAGAATCACCAGGAAGTTGAATAAATCTCATAGGAGTTGGGATGAAGAAGTTATCCCACTTTCAAATCTGGTGATTCAGTTTCCCAGTTTGGGAATAGGACAGCTTCTTCGTCGTTCCAATCAAAACAGGATGAATCACTTTGTTAGAAGCTTGATTTGGATACATAAAGTGGTGGAGAATCACCAGGAAGTTGTATAAATGTTATAGGAGTTGGGATGAAGAAGTTATCCCACTTTCAAATCAGGTGATTCCAGTTTCCCAGTTTAAGAATAGGACAGCTTCTTCGTCGTTCCAATCAAACCAGGATGAATCACTTTGTAAGAAGCTTGATTTGGATACATAAAGTGGTGGAGAATCACCAGGAAGTTGTATAAATCTCATAGGCGTTGGGATGAAGAAGTTATCCCACTTTCAAATCAGGTGATTCCAGTTTCCCAGTTTAGAAATAGGACAGCTTCTTCGTCGTTCCTATCAAACCAGGATGAATCACTTTGTAAGAAGCTTGATTTGGATACATAAAGTGGTGGATAATTACCAGGAAGTTGTATAAATGTTATAGGAGTTGGGATGAAGAAGTTATCCCACTTTTAAATCAGGTGATTCCGTTTTCCCATGTTGGGAACAGGAAAGCTTCTTCGTCGTTCCAATCAAACCAGGCTGAATCACTTTGAAAGAAGCTTGATTTGGATAAATAAAGTGGTGGAGAATCACCAGGAAGTTGAATAAATCTCATAGGAGTTGGGATGAAGAAGTTATCCCACTTTCAAATCTGGTGATTCAGTTTCCCAGTTTGGGAATAGGACAGCTTCTTCGTCGTTCCAATCAAAACAGGATGAATCACTTTGAAAGAAGCTTGATTTGGATACATAAAGTGGTGGAGAATCACCAGGAAGTTGGATAAATCTCATAGGAGTTGGGATGAAGAAGTTATCCCACTTTCAAATTAGAAGATTCCATTTTCCCATGTTGGAAATAGTACAGCTTCTTCGACGTTCCAATCAAACCATGATGAATCACTTTGAAAGAAGTTTGATTTGGATACATAAAGTGGTGGAGAATCACCAGGAAGTTGAATAAATCTTATAGGAGTTGGGATGAAGAATTTATCGCACTTTCAAATCAGGTGATTCCAGTTTCCCAGTTTAGGAATAGGACAGCTTCTTCGTCGTTCCAATCAAACCAGGATGAATCACTTTGTAAGAGGCTTGATTTGGATACATAAAGTGGTGGAGAATCACCAGGAAATTGTATAAATCTCATAGGAGTTGGGATGAAGAAGTTATCCCACTTTCAAATCAGGTGATTCAGTTTCCCAGTTTGGGAATAGGACAGCTTCTTCGTCGTTCCAATCAAACCAGGCTGAATCACTTTGAAAGAAGCTTGATTTGGATACATAAAGTGGTGGAGAATCACCAGGAAGTTGTATAAATGTCATAGTAGTTCGGATGAACAAGTTATCCCACTTTCAAATCAGGTGATTCAAGTTTCCCAGTTTAGGAATAGGACAGCTTCTTCGTCGTTCCAATCAAACCAGGATGAATCACTTTGTAAGAAGCTTGATTTGGATACATAAAGTGGTGGAGTATCACCAGGAAGTTGAATAAATCTCATAGGAGTTGGGATGAAGAAGTTATCCCACTTTCAAATCAGGTGATTCCAGTTTCGCAGTTTGGGAATAAGACAGCTTCTTCGTCATTCCAATCACACCAGGATGAATCACTTTGTAAGAAGCTTGATTTGGATACATAAAGTGGTGGAGAATTACCAGGAAGTTGTATAAATGTCATAGGAATTGGGATGAAGAAGTTATCCCACTTTCAAATCAGGTGATTTCGTTTTCCCATGTTGGGAACAAGAAAGCTTCTTCGTCGTTCCAATCAAACCAGGCTGAATCACTTTGAAAGAAGCTTGATTTGGATAAATAAAGTGGTGGAGAATCACCAGGAAGTTGTATAAATGTCATAGGAGTTCGGATGAAGAAGTTATCCCACTTTCAAATCAGGTGATTCCAGTTTCCCAGTTTAGGAATAGGACAGCTTCTTCGTCGTTCCAATCAAACCAGGATGAATCACTTTGTAAGAAGCTTGATTTGGATACATAAAGTGGTGGAGTATCACCAGGAAGTTGAATAAATCTCATAGGAGTTGGGATGAAGAAGTGATCCCACTTTCAAATCAGGTGATTCCAGTTTCCCAGTTTGGGAATAAGAAAGCTTCTTCGTCATTCCAATCACACCAGGATGAATCACTTTGTAATAATCTTGATTTGGATACATAAAGTGGTGGAGAATTACCAGGGAGTTGTATAAATGTCATAGGAATTGGGATGAAGAAGTTATCCCACTTTCAAATCAGGTGATTCCATTTTCCCATGTTGGGAACAAGAAAACTTCTTCGTCGCTCCAATCAAACCAGGCTGAATCACGTTGAAAGAAGCTTGATTTGGATACATAAAGTGGTGGAGAATCACCAGGAAGTTGGATAAATCTCATAGGAGTTGGGATGAAGAAGTTATCCCACTTTCAAATTAGGTGATTCCATTTTCCCATGTTGGGAATAGGACAGCTTCTTCGTCGTTCCAATCAAAGCATGATGAATCACTTTGAAAGAAGTTTGATTTGGATACATAAAGTGGTGGAGATTCACCAGGAAGTTGAATATATCTTATAGGTGTTGGGATGAAGAAGTTATCCCACTTTCAAATCAGATGATTCCAGTTTCCCAATTTAGGAATAAACAGCTTCTTCGTCGTTCCAATCAAACCAGGATGAATCACTTTGTAAGAAGCTTGATTTGGATACATAAAGTGGTGGAGCATCACCAGGAAATTGTATAAATCTCATAGGAGTTGGGATGAGGAAGTTATCCCACTTTCAAATCAGGTGATTCCGTTTTCCCATGTTGGGAACAGGAAAGCTTCTTCGTCGTTCCAATCAAACCAGGCTGAATCACTTTGAAAGAAGCTTGATTTGGATAAATAAAGTGGTGGAGAATCACCAGGAAGTTGAATAAATCTCGTAGGAGTTGGGATGAAGAAGTTATCCCACTTTCAAATCAGGTGATTTAGTTTCCCAGTTTGGGAATAGGACAGCTTCTTCGTCGTTCCAATCAAAACAGGATGAATCACTTTGTAAGAAGCTTGATTTGGATACATAAAGTGGTGAAGAATCACCAGGAAGTTGTATAAATGTTATAGGAGTTGGGATGAAGAAGTTATCCCACTTTCAAATCAGGTGATTGCAGTTTCCCAGTTTAGGAATAGGACAACTTCTTCGTCGTTCCAATAAACCAGGATGAATCACTTTGTAAGAAGCTTGATTTGGATACATAAAGTGGTGGATAATTACCAGGAAATTGTATAAATGTCATAGGAGTTGGGATGAAGAAGTTATCCCACTTTCAAATCAGGTGATTCCAGTTTCCCAGTTTGGGAATAAGACAGCTTCTTCGTCGTTCCAATCAAACCAGGATGAATCACTTTGTAAGAAGCTTGATTTGGATACATAAAGTGGTGGAGAATGACCAGGAAGTTGTGTAATTGTCATAGGAGTTAAGATGAAGAAGTTATCCCAATTTCAAATCAGGTGATTCCAGTTTTCCAGTTTAGGAATAGGACAGCTTCTTCGTCGTTCCAATCAAACCCGGATGAATCACTTTGTAAGAAGCTTGATTTGGATACATAAAGTTGTGGAGAATCACCAGAAAGTTGAATAAATCTCATAGGAGTTGGGATGAAGAAGTTATCCCACTTTCAAATCAGGTGATTCAAGTTTCCCAGTTTGGGAATAGGACAGCTTCTTCGTCATTCCAATCACACCAGGATGAATCACTTTGTAAGAAGCTTGATTTGGATACATAAAGTGGTGGATAATTACCAGGAAGTTGTATAAATGTTATAGGAGTTGGGATGAAGAAGTTATCCCACTTTTAAATCAGGTGATTCCGTTTTCCCATGTTGGGAACAGGAAAGCTTCTTCGTCGTACAATCAAACCAGGCTGAATCACTTTGAAAGAAGCTTGATTTGGATAAATAAAGTGGTGGAGAATCACCAGGAAGTTTAATAAATCTCATAGGAGTTGGGATGAAGAAGTTATCCCAGTTTCAAATCTGGTGATTAAGTTTCCCAGTTTGGGAATAGGACAGCTTCTTCGTCGTTCCAATCAAAACAGGATGAATCACTTTGTTAGAAGCTTGATTTGGATACATAAAGTGGTGGAGAATCACCAGGAAGTTGTATAAATGTTATAGGTGTTGGGATGAAGAAGTTATCCCACTTTCAAATCAGGTGATTCCAGTTTCCCAGTTTAAGAATAGGACAGCTTCTTCGTCGTTCCAATCAAACCAAGATGAATCACTTTGTAAGAAGCTTGATTTGGATACATAAAGTGGTGGAGAATCACCAGGAAGTTGTATAAATGTCATAGGAGTTCGGATGAAGAAGTTATCCCACTTTCAAATCAGGTGATTCCAGTTTCCCAGTTTAGAAATAGGACAGCTTCTTCGTCGTTCCTATCAAACCAGGATGAATCACTTTGTAAGAAGCTTAATTTGGATACATAAAGTGGTGGAGTAACACCAGGAAGTTGAATAAATCTCATAGGAGTTGGGATGAAGAAGTTATCCCACTTTCAAATCAGGTGATTCCAGTTTCCCAGTTTGGGAATAAGACAGCTTCTTCGTCATTCCAATCACACCAGGATGAATCACTTTGTAAGAAGCTTGATTTGGATACATAAAGTGGTGGAGAATTACCAGGAAGTTGTATAAATGTCATAGGAATTGGGATGAAGAAGTTATCCCACATTCAAATCAGGTGATTCCGTTTTCCCATGTTGGGAACAGGAAAACTTTTTCGTCGTTCCAATCAAACCAGGCTGAATCACTTTGAAAGAAGCTTGATTTGGATACATAAAGTGGTGGAGAATCACCAGGAAGTTGGATAAATCTCATAGGAGTTGGGATGAAGAAGTTATCCCACTTTCAAATTAGGTGATTCCATTTTCCCATGTTGGGAATAGGACAGCTCCTTCTTCGTTCCAATCAAACCATGATGAATCACTTTGAAAGAAGTTTGATTTGGATACATAAAGTGGTGGAGAATCACCAGGAAGTTGAATAAATCTTATAGGAGTTGGGTTGAATAAGTTATCCCACTTTCAAATCAGATGATTCCAGTTTCCCAGTTTAGGAATAAGACATCTTCTTCGTCGATCCAATCAAACCAGGATGAATCACTTTGTAAGAAGCTTGATTTGGATACATAAAGTGGTGGAGAATCATCAGGAAATTGTATAAATCTCATAGGAGTTGGGATGAGGAAGTAATCCCACTTTCAAATCAGGTGATTCCGTTTTCCCATGTTGGGAACAGGAAAGCTTCTTCGTCGTTCCAATCAAACCAGGCTGAATCACTTTGAAAGAAGCTTGATTTGGATAAATAAAGTGGTGGAGAATCACCAGGAAGTTGAATAAATCTCATAGGAGTTGGGATGAAGAAGTTATCCCACTTTCAAATCAGGTGATTCAGTTTCCCAGTTTGGGAATAGGACAGCTTCTTCGTCGTTCCAATCAAAACAGGATAAATCACTTTGTTAGAAGCTTGATTTGGATACATAAAGTGGTGGAGAATCACCAGGAAGTTGTATAAATGTAATAGGAGTTGGGATGAAGAAGTTATCCCACTTTCAAATCAGGTGATTCCAGTTTCCCAGTTTAAGAATAGGACAGCTTCTTCGTCGTTCCAATCAAACCAGGATGAATCACTTTGTAAGAAGCTTGATTTGGATACATAAAGTGGTGGAGAATCACCAGGAAGTTGTATAAATGTCATAGGACTTCGGATGAAGAAGTTATCCCACTTTCAAATCAGGTGATTCCAGTTTCCCAGTTTAGAAATAGGACAGCTTCTTCGTCGTTCCTATCAAACCAGGATGAATCACTTTGTAAGAAGCTTGATTTGGATACATAAAGTGGTGGAGTAACACCAGGAAGTTGAATAAATCTCATAGGAGTTGGGATGAAGAAGTTATCCCACTTTCAAATCAGGTGATTCAGTTTCCCAGTTTGGGAATAGGACAGCTTCTTCGTCGTTCCAATCAAAACAGGATGAATCACTTTGTAAGAAGCTTGATTTGGATACATAAAGTGGTGGAGAATCACCAGGAAGTTGTATAAATTATGAGATTAGAGAGTAGAATAGGTATTGAGAGATTAAGAGAGATTTGGTAAGAGATTAAGAGAAGTTTAGGAGAGATTGTGAAAGAAATGGAGAGATTTATGTATGAACCATGATGAACAAGAGAGAGACTAGAGAGAGAGTAACATGATTCGCATTAATTCATTAATCAGAGAGAGTTTACACTTATATATGAAGCTTAAGACACTAGGGTTTAGACTGCATAAAGGAGAAAGCATGTGAAGTCAAGATACAGCTAAGGGCGCATTTGAATCCTTCCAATGAGAGTCTCCACATGTGTAAGGCATCTTTGAATATGCCTTTACCTTTCCAGCTCTTGCCAGACTGTCAGACGCGTTCCTCCTTATCCTCTCAACGTTCGGATCAAGCTCAGCCTTAAGGTAGTAGTAACTCTAGCTGGTTTACTTTTACCTGAGCTGAGTAACCCCTTAACGCGCGCATGATGGTACGGCCTGATCGTCCGTACCCTTTGCCCTATCCGTACAGTCCGTACAAGATGCTTCTATCTTCCTCTCTAATGCTTCTACACTTCCTAAGGTCTCCTCTTCATACCATAAGGCTCTCTTCTTAACACTCCCCCTCAAGCTTAGCTTTGTGACAGTCTAAGCTTGGACAGCCATGAGACCTTCCTCATTAAAAACCTCACTAAGGAAAACCCATTGGGATAAAACCTTAATGAGGGAAAAAGAGTAAAGATCTCACAGCTGAGGGGATCAGCTCCTTCTCTTCCCAAGATCTATGAGTCCCAATCTAATGTGAATGGACTCCATAGTCTTCTGTCTCGCAGCCTTGGTGAACACATCAGCCAACTGATCTTCACTTCTCGTGTAGCAAGGTAAGATCACTCCAAGCACAATCATCTGTCTTACTTTGTGGCAATCAACCTCAATGTGCTTGGTTCTCTCATGGAACACCGAGTTGGATGCAATGTGAATGGCAGCTTGATTGTCGCAATGCATTGTCATTGGAGTGGCGATCAATCTCCAAGTGCTTCAAGATGCCTTTGATCCATACCAACTCGTTTGTAAGCTTCAGCATAGCTCTATACTCAGCTTCAGCACTTGAGCATGACACCACCTTCTGCTTCTTGCTCTTCCAAGTTACCAAGTTGCCTCCAATGAATGTGCAATAGCCGGTTGTTGATCTCCTGTCAGCTCTATCTCCTGCCCAATCAGCATCACAATAGCCCACCACTTCTGAGCTTCCATTGCATCCCATCCATACTCCTTGATCCGGCGAGCCATTCAGATACATCAACAGCCTCTCCACCATGCGCCAGTGATGTTCCTTGGGAAGCTGCATGTGTTGGCTCACTAGTTTTCTATAGAGTTTAGGATCCTGGTAAGGTTTGCTGTCTTCAATCTCCCCCTCTCGTGGGACTTTGTAGCCATCCTCCATAGGCATCCTTGCTGTCTTGCCTCCATAAGCACCTGCACCTTTCAAAAGATCAAGTGTATACTTTCTTTGGGACATGAACAACCCTTCCTTGGATCTACATATCTCAATTCCAAGAAAGTATTTCATTTCTCCCAAGTCTTTAATCTCAAACATGGATTTAAGGAACTCCTTGGTTGCTATGATACCTTCCTTGTCACTCCCTGTGATAATGATATCATCAACATACACAAGGAGTGCAATCATACCTGAGGTAGTGGTAAGAGTGAAGAGGGTGTGGTCTAGTTCAGACTTCTTGAAGCCTCGGCCATTCAGAGTTGTGCTCAACTTGTTATACCAAGCTCTTGGTGATTGCTTCAACCCATAAATGGCTTTCTTTAGCCTCAGAACATTCCCTCTCTTTACTAGATGTTCTAGGCCTGGTGGAGGATACATATACACTTCATCCTCAAGCTCTCCTTGCAGAAATGCATTCTTTACATCCATTTGCCACAATCCCCATCCAAGGTTCACAGCCAAGCTTAAAATAATCCTAATGGTGTGTAGCTTGGCTACTGGAGCAAATGTCTCAATGTAATCCTCTCCATATGTCTGAGTGAACCCTCTTGCTACTAGTCTAGTCTTCTTCCTCTCAATCGACCCATCAGCCTTGTACTTGATTGTAAAGATCCATCTACTAGACACAGCTTTCTTCCCTTTTGGTAGTTCACTCTCATACCATGTATCATTCTTTATCATAGCTCCTGATTCAGCTCCTACTGATTCCTTCCATTCCTTATCTTCCATTGCCTCTTCATAGCTTCTTGGAATGTGATTCTCATCTAAGTTTACCATGAAAGCACAATGTGCTTCTGGATATTGAGCAAAAGAACACACGGCCTGAGTAGGATGCTTCACAGCTTGGGCATTGTAGTACACTCTCGTGTTTACCCAACTAGAAGGATCCTTTCTCAGCCTTGTACTCCTTCTCAACACTGGCCCTTCTTGCGCCATTTCTTGTTCTTCTTCTACTTGTGGAGTCACTGCTTCAGTCTGTTCTTTCAGCTTCAGCTCTAGCTTCTCCTTGTCTCTCGATCTTCGTCATTCTGACTTTCATTCAGTTCTTCCCTTGCTGATCCTTCTCCACTTTGGACAGGAGAATCAGTTCCTCTGTTTCCTAGCTCACCGGCCTCTTCTAAGCCTTGGTCCTCTAGTTCAGATACTGATTCACTTCCCCCCTCATGTGCAAAGTGGGATGGTTCTTCTGCTGCAGCTGGAGTAGGTTCTGGACGCCTACTCTGATCCTGGGACACTCCAATTCCGAGCCCCTCTAGGATGTTTCTCAAGCAAGCAGCTCTTTTCGATGGCTGGGAGAGATCCTCCAAGTCTTCCCATGTCTGCTCATCATAGTATCCTTTGTCTTCCATGAATCTGACATCCCTTGACACTAGGACTCTCCTAGCAGTAGGATCATAGCATTTGTATCCCTTCTGTGAAGTAGAATACCCAATCATCATAGCCTTGGTGCTCTTTGCTTCTAGTTTGTTTCTCTGCTCGCCTGGTACAAGAACATAACACACGCATCCAAAGGTCCTCAGGTGATCCAAGACTGGCCTGCTCTTGTTGAGTACCTCAAATGGAGACTGATCTGCCAAGATCCTGGTTGGTATCCTGTTGATGAGATAGCACGCAGTCATCACAGCATCACTCCAATACCTCTTGGGAACCCCTTTGTGGAACATCATGGACCGGGACACCTCCATGAGATGTCTGCATTTTCCTTTCCGCAACTCCATTCTGCTGTGGAGTGTATGGGCAGCTAGTCTGGTGAAGAATCCCATGCTGAGCAAGGTGATCACGAAATGCATGCCCAGTATACTCCCCACCATTATCAGACCTGAAAATCTTAATCTTGGCATGATATTGGTTAGTCACATAGGCTTGAAAATTTTTAAATGCATCAAGGACCCTATCTTTAGTTTTAATCAATGTTAACCAGGTGTATTTGGATTTTTCATCAATGAATGTGACATAATACTTGTAATCATCCCTAGATAAGCAAGGTTCCGTCCAAACATCAGAGTGAATTAAATCAAAGCAGTTTGCATAAAGAGTAGATGATCTCTGAAAAACAGTCTTACAATGTTTGCCCAAAATACATGCCTCACAATCATTATTTTTAAACATGACACCTGGTAACATAATGCTTAAAGCCCTAACATGTGGATGTCCTAGCCTAGCATGCCACAGAGCATCAGTACTTAAGGAAGAAACAGAACTAAACGAGAAACAAGAACTAGAAATAGGTGCAAGGTCTTCAATCATGTAAAGATCCCCTTGGTAGCTCCTTGCCCAATCAACTTACTGCTCTTAATATCCTGAAACTTAACATCATTAGGACTGAAAATAACATTGCATTGAAGATCAGTAGTGCATTTCTTAACTGATAAAAGATTAGAGGTGAACTCAGGCATGTAAAAGGCTTTTGACTCCTTATTAAACAAGTTCAGTTTACCAATGCCCCTAATGGGAATTCTATCTCCATTTGCAATCATAACATGTCCAAGGGCAGGTTCTATGTCTTTTATCAGATTGTTATCACTAATCATGTGATGAGATGCACCAGAATCAATTATCAATGGTTTATGCAAGCTCCTAGCAGTATTGGTTCTAGATGTTTCATTTTCAGCTTTCAGGCTCTTGACTACTCCTAACAATCTATCAGTTATGCTAGTATGAGCAGTGGCAGTACATGAGATTTTAAACATGTCTAGCAGTTTATCAGAGATACTAGGTAATGTATGAGCAGAGTATGAGTATCCAAGAGTGTTGCCTAGCATTTTACCAGACTCCTTGAGGGCTCGGATGAAAGCCTCAAAGTCAGCCTTGGTGATCACCTCCCGAGAAGTTAGAGCTCTGCCTTCACTTTCACCCGCCTTGACATTTGGACTAGCCCCTGATGAGCCGGCACCACTTGCTTCAGCAGAAAGGTGAGCCTTAGCTTCTCTATCCTTGTTGAACTTGCTAGGCCTGAGGTGTGGATGTAGGATCCAGCACTGACTCTTCTTATGCCCCTGCCGCTTGCAATGCTCACAGCTTCCCTCATACTTCTCATACTTCCTTCCATCTCCACGGTACGCTGCCTTGTTTGCTTGTGCCTCTTCTGCTTTATGAGCCGTGGACATCCCCTTCTTGCCTCCAAACAACCCAAGAGAGCCTTCCTCCTTCTGAAGTTGTGCGCATACCTCCTCCATGGATGGGAGAGTTGGTGATCTCAGGATATGCTTGATCACATCCTGGTAGCTTTCATCTAGAGTCATCAATAGCCCAAACACCTGATCTTGTTCTCTCCTCTCAATGAGCGATTCCTCATCAGTAGTGTTGGGTCTAAGACTCTCAAGTTCGGACCACAAAGCTCCAAACTTCCCCATGTGCTTGGTGAGATCTTCTCCATCTTGCCTCAAGACACTGATGGTTTGCTTCAGATCAAACACCCGACTTATGTTGGACTTGTTTCCATACCTCTTATGGAGCATGTCCCAAAGGCGCTTAGGAGTCTCAAAGTGCACGTAAGCTTCAAGTATGGGGAGCTCCAGAGAGGCATGGAGCACAGACAGCACCATCAAATCCTCTTGGACCCATCTCTTTGCTTCAGCTACCGCAAGAGTCTTCCCGTCGCCTTCTTCTTCATCTTCTTTGGCCACTGGCTCCGGACCATCATCTGTGATGTGGTTCCACAGCCCTAGCCTTCCAATGGTAGTCCTCACCAACTGGGACCACATCAAGTAGTTCGAGCCTCCCTTCAGTGCAACCGGAACCGTCACCAGTTTGCTAAAGTTGGTCGTCTCCATCTCCTCTTCTTTATCACACAAGAACAAACTCGCAAATGTAAAGAAAGGAACAAGGGTCTCTCAATACCAAAGCCAACCTGGCTCTGATACCATATGAGATTAGAGAGTAGAATAGGTATTGAGAGATTAAGAGAGATTTGGTAAGAGATTAAGAGAAGTTTAGGAGAGATTGTGAAAGAAATGGAGAGATTTATGTATGAACCATGATGAACAAGAGAGAGACTAGAGAGAGAGTAACATGATTCGCATTAATTCATTAATCAGAGAGAGTTTACACTTATATATGAAGCTTAAGACACTAGGGTTTAGACTGCATAAAGGAGAAAGCATGTGAAGTCAAGATACAGCTAAGGGCGCATTTGAATCCTTCCAATGAGAGTCTCCACATGTGTAAGGCATCTTTGAATATGCCTTTACCTTTCCAGCTCTTGCCAGACTGTCAGACGCGTTCCTCCTTATCCTCTCAACGTTCGGATCAAGCTCAGCCTTAAGGTAAAGTAACTCTAGCTGGTTTACTTTTACCTGAGCTGAGTAACCCCTTAACCGCGCATGATGGTACGGCCTGATCGTCCGTACCCTTTGCCCTATCCGTACAGTCCGTACAAGATGCTTCTATCTTCCTCTCTAATGCTTCTACACTTCCTAAGGTCTCCTCTTCATACCATAAGGCTCTCTTCTTAACATAAATGTTATAGGAGTTGGGATGAAGAAGTTATCCCACTTTCAAATCAGGTGATTCCAGTTTCCCAGTTTAGGAATAGGACAGCTTCTTCGTCGTTCCAATCAAACCAGGATGAATCACTTTGTAAGAAGCTTGATTTGGATACATAAAGTGGTGGAGAATCACCAGGAAGTTGAATAAATCTCATAGGAGTTGGGATGAAGAAGTTATCCCACTTTCAAATCAGGTGATTCCAGTTTCCCAGTTTGGGAATAAGACAGCTTCTTCGTCGTTCCAATCAAACCAGGATGAATCACTTTGTAAGAAGCTTGATTTGGATACATAAAGTGGTGGAGAATGACCAGGAAGTTGTATAATTGTCATAGGAGTTGAGATGAAGAAGTTATCCCAATTTCAAATCAGGTGATTCCAGTTTTCCAATTTAGGAATAGGACAGCTTCTTCGTCGTTCCAATCAAACCCGGATGAATCACTTTGTAAGAAGCTTGATTTGGATACATAAAGTGGTGTAGAATCACCAGGAAGTTGAATAAATCTTATAGGAGTTGGGATGAAGAAGTTATCCCACTTTCAAATCAGGTGATTCAAGTTTCCCAGTTTGGGAATATGACAGCTTCTTCGTCATTCCAATCAAACCAGGATGAATCACTTTGTAAGAAGCTTGATTTGGATACATAAAGTGGTGGATAATTACCAGGAAGTTGTATAAATGTCATAGGAGTTGGGATGAAGAAGTTATCCCACTTTCAAATCAGGTGATTCCAGTTTCCCAGTTTAGGAATAGGACAGCTTCTTCGTCGTTCCAATCAAACCAGGATGAATCACATTGTGAGAAGCTTAATTTGGATACATAAAGTGGTGGAGAATCACCAGGAAGTTGAATAAATCTCATAGGAGTTGGGATGAAGAAGTTATCCCACTTTCAAATCACGTGATTCCATTTTCCCATGTTGGAAACATGAAAGCTTCTTCTTTGTTCCAATCAAACCAGGATGAATCATTTTGTAAGAAGCTTGATTTGGATACATAAAGTGGTGGAGAATCACCAGGAAGTTGAATAAATCTCATAGGAGTTGGGATGAAGAAGTTATTCCACTTTCAAATCAGGTGATTCAGTTTCCCAGTTTGGGAATAGGACAGCTTCTTCGTCGTTCCAATCAAAACAGGATAAATCACTTTGTTAGAAGCTTGATTTGGATACATAAAGTGGTGGAGAATCACCAGGAAGTTGTATAAATGTAATAGGAGTTGGGATGAAGAAGTTATCCCACTTTCAAATCAGGTGATTCCAGTTTCCCAGTTTAAGAATAGGACAGCTTCTTCGTCGTTCCAATCAAACCAGGATGAATCACTTTGTAAGAAGCTTGATTTGGATACATAAAGTGGTGGAGAATCACCAGGAAGTTGTATAAATGTCATAGGAGTTCGGATGAAGAAGTTATCCCACTTTCAAATCAGGTGATTCCAGTTTCCCAGTTTAGAAATAGGACAGCTTCTTCGTCGTTCCTATCAAACCAGGATGAATCATTTTGTAAGAAGCTTGATTTGGATACATAAAGTGGTGGAGTAACACCAGGAAGTTGAATAAATCTCATAGGAGTTGGGATGAAGAAGTTATCCCACTTTCAAATCAGGTGATTCAGTTTCCCAGTTTGGGAATAGGACAGCTTCTTCGTCGTTCCAATCAAAACAGGATGAATCACTTTGTAAGAAGCTTGATTTGGATACATAAAGTGGTGGAGAATCACCAGGAAGTTGTATAAATGTTATAGGAGTTGGGATGAAGAAGTTATCCCACTTTCAAATCAGGTGATTCCAGTTTCCCAGTTTAGGAATAGGACAGCTTCTTCGTCGTTCCAATCAAACCAGGATGAATCACTTTGTAAGAAGCTTGATTTGGATACATAAAGTGGTGGAGAATCACCAGGAAGTTGAATAAATCTCATAGGAGTTGGGATGAAGAAGTTATCCCACTTTCAAATCAGGTGATTCCAGTTTCCCAGTTTGGGAATAAGACAGCTTCTTCGTCGTTCCAATCAAACCAGGATGAATCACTTTGTAAGAAGCTTGATTTGGATACATAAAGTGGTGGAGAATGACCAGGAAGTTGTATAATTGTCATAGGAGTTGAGATGAAGAAGTTATCCCAATTTCAAATCAGGTGATTCCAGTTTTCCAGTTTAGGAATAGGACAACTTCTTCGTCGTTCCAATCAAACCCGGATGAATCACTTTGTAAGAAGCTTGATTTGGATACATAAAGTGGTGTAGAATCACCAGGAAGTTGAATAAATCTTATAGGAGTTGGGATGAAGAAGTTATCCCACTTTCAAATCAGGTGATTCCATTTTCCCATGTTGGGAATAGGACAGCTCCTTCTTCGTTCCAATCAAACCATGATGAATCACTTTGAAAGAAGTTTGATTTGGATACATAAAGTGGTGGAGAATCACCAGGAAGTTGTATAAATGTCATAGGAGTTGGGTTGAAGAAGTTATCCCACTTTCAAATCAGGTGATTCCAGTTTCCCAGTTTAGGAATAAGACATCTTCTTCGTCGTTCCAATCAAACCAGGATGAATCACATTGTGAGAAGCTTGATTTGGATACATAAAGTGGTGGAGAATCACCAGGAAATTGTATAAATCTCATAGGAGTTGGGATGAAGAAGTAATCCCACTTTCAAATCAGGTGATTCCATTTTCCCATGTTGGGAACAGGAAAGCTTCTTCTTTGTTCCAATCAAACCAGGCTGAATCACTTTGAAAGACGCTTGATTTGGATAAATAAAGTGGTGGAGAATCACCAGGAAGTTGAATAAATCTCATAGGAGTTGGGATGAAGAAGTTATCCCACTTTCAAATCAGGTGATTCTAGTTTCCCAGTTTAGGAATAGGACATCTTCTTCGTCGTTCCAATCAAAACAGGATGAATCACTTTGTTAGAAGCTTGATTTGGATAAATTAAGTGGTGGAGAATCACCAGGAAGTTGTATAAATGTAATAGGAGTTGGGATGAAGAAGTTATCCCACTTTCAAATCAGGTGATTCCAGTTTCCCAGTTTGGGAATAAGACAGCTTCTTCGTCGTTCCAATCAAACCAGGATGAATCACTTTGTAAGAAGCTTGATTAGGATACATAAAGTGGTGGAGAATGACCAAGAAGTTGTATAATTGTCATAGGAGTTGAGATGAAGAAGTTATCCCAATTTCAAATCAGGTGATTCTAGTTTTCCAGTTTAGGAATAGGACAGCTTCTTCGTCGTTCCTATCAAACCAGGATGAATCACTTTGTAAGAAGCTTGATTTGGATACATAAAGTGGTGGAGTAACACCAGGAAGTTGAATAAATCTCATAGGAGTTGGGATGAAGAAGTTATCCCACTTTCAAATCAGGTGATTCAGTTTCCCAGTTTGGGAATAGGACAGCTTCTTCGTCGTTCCAATCAAAACAGGATGAATCACTTTGTAAGAAGCTTGATTTGGATACATAAAGTGGTGGAGAATCACCAGGAAGTTGTATAAATGTTATAGGAGTTGGGATGAAGAAGTTATCCCACTTTCAAATCAGGTGATTCCAGTTTCCCAGTTTAGGAATAGGACAGCTTCTTCGTCGTTCCAATCAAACCAGGCTGAATCACTTTGAAAGAAGCTTGATTTGGATACATAAAGTGGTGGAGAATCACCAGGAAGTTGAATAAATCTCATAGGAGTTGGGATGAAGAAGTTATCCCACTTTCAAATCAGGTGATTCCAGTTTCCCAGTTTGGGAATAAGACAGCTTCTTCATCGTTCCAATCAAACCAGGATGAATCACTTTGTAAGAAGCTTGATTTGGATACATAAAGTGGTGGAGAATGACCAGGAAGTTGTATAATTGTCATAGGAGTTGAGATGAAGAAGTTATCCCAATTTCAAATCAGGTGATTCCAGTTTTCCAGTTTAGGAATAGGACAGCTTCTTCGTCGTTCCAATCAAACCCGGATGAATCACTTTGTAAGAAGCTTGATTTGGATACATAAAGTGGTGGAGAATCACCAGGAAGTTGAATAAATCTCATAGGAGTTGGGATGAAGAAGTTATCCCACTTTCAAATCAGGTGATTCAAGTTTCCCAGTTTGGGAATATGACAGCTTCTTCGTCATTCCAATCACACCAGGATGAATCACTTTGTAAGAAGCTTGATTTGGATACATAAAGTGGTGGATAATTACCAGGAAGTTGTATAAATGTCATAGGAGTTGGGATGAAGAAGTTATCCCACTTTCAAATCAGGTGATTCAAGTTTCCCGGTTTTAGGAATAGGACAGCTTCTTCGTCGTTCCAATCAAACCAGGATGAATCACATTGTGAGAAGCTTAATTTGGATACATAAAGTGGTGGAGAATCACCAGGAAGTTGAATAAATCTCATAGGAGTTGGGATGAAGAAGTTATCCCACTTTCAAATCACGTGATTCCATTTTCCCATGTTGGAAACATGAAAGCTTCTTCTTTGTTCCAATCAAACCAGGATGAATCATTTTGTAAGAAGCTTGATTTGGATACATAAAGTGGTGGAGAATCACCAGGAAGTTGAATAAATCTCATAGGAGTTGGGATGAAGAAGTTATTCCACTTTCAAATCAGGTGATTCAGTTTCCCAGTTTGGGAATAGGACAGCTTCTTCGTCGTTCCAATCAAACCAGGATGAATCACTTTGTAAGAAGCTTGATTTGGATACATAAAGTGGTGGAGAATCACCAGGAAGTTGTATAAATGTCATAGGAGTTCGGATGAAGAAGTTATCCCACTTTCAAATCAGGTGATTCCAGTTTCCCAGTTTAGGAATAGGACAGCTTCTTCGTCGTTCCTATCAAACCAGGATGAATCACTTTGTAAGAAGCTTGATTTGGATACATAAAGTGGTGGAGTAACACCAGGAAGTTGAATAAATCTCATAGGAGTTGGGATGAAGAAGTTATCCCACTTTCAAATCAGGTGATTCAGTTTCCCAGTTTGGGAATAGGACAGCTTCTTCGTCGTTCCAATCAAAACAGGATGAATCACTTTGTAAGAAGCTTGATTTGGATACATAAAGTGGTGGAGAATCACCAGGAAGTTGTATAAATGTTATAGGAGTTGGGATGAAGAAGTTATCCCACTTTCAAATCAGGTGATTCCAGTTTCCCAGTTTAGGAATAGGACAGCTTCTTCGTCGTTCCAATCAAACCAGGATGAATCACTTTGTAAGAAGCTTGATTTGGATACATAAAGTGGTGGAGAATCACCAGGAAGTTGAATAAATCTCATAGGAGTTGGGATGAAGAAGTTATCCCACTTTCAAATCAGGTGATTCCAGTTTCCCAGTTTGGGAATAAGACAGCTTCTTCGTCGTTCCAATCAAACCAGGATGAATCACTTTGTAAGAAGCTTGATTTGGATACATAAAGTGGTGGAGAATGACCAGGAAGTTGTATAATTGTCATAGGAGTTGAGATGAAGAAGTTATCCCAATTTCAAATCAGGTGATTCCAGTTTTCCAGTTTAGGAATAGGACAACTTCTTCGTCGTTCCAATCAAACCCGGATGAATCACTTTGTAAGAAGCTTGATTTGGATACATAAAGTGGTGTAGAATCACCAGGAAGTTGAATAAATCTTATAGGAGTTGGGATGAAGAAGTTATCCCACTTTCAAATCAGGTGATTCAAGTTTCCCAGTTTGGGAATATGACAGCTTCTTCGTCATTCCAATCAAACCAGGATGAATCACTTTGTAAGAAGCTTGATTTGGATACATAAAGTGGTGGATAATTACCAGGAAGTTGTATAAATGTCATAGGAGTTGGGATGAAGAAGTTATCCCACTTTCAAATCAGGTGATTCCAGTTTCCCAGTTTAGGAATAGGACAGCTTCTTCGTCGTTCCAATCAAACCAGGATGAATCACATTGTGAGAAGCTTAATTTGGATACATAAAGTGGTGGAGAATCACCAGGAAGTTGAATAAATCTCATAGGAGTTGGGATGAAGAAGTTATCCCACTTTCAAATCACGTGATTCCATTTTCCCATGTTGGAAACATGAAAGCTTCTTCTTTGTTCCAATCAAACCAGGATGAATCATTTTGTAAGAAGCTTGATTTGGATACATAAAGTGGTGGAGAATCACCAGGAAGTTGAATAAATCTCATAGGAGTTGGGATGAAGAAGTTATCCCACTTTCAAATCAGGTGATTCTAGTTTCCCAGTTTAGGAATAGGACAGCTTCTTCGTCGTTCCAATCAAACCCGGATGAATCACTTTGAAAGAAGCTTGATTTGGATAAATTAAGTGGTGGAGAATCACCAGGAAGTTGAATAAATCTCATAGGAGTTGGGATGAAGAAGTTATCCCACTTTCAAATCAGGTGATTCCAGTTTCCCAGTTTGGGAATAAGACAGCTTCTTCGTCGTTCCAATCAAACCAGGATGAATCACTTTGTAAGAAGCTTGATTAGGATACATAAAGTGGTGGAGAATGACCAAGAAGTTGTATAATTGTCATAGGAGTTGAGATGAAGAAGTTATCCCAATTTCAAATCAGGTGATTCTAGTTTTCCAGTTTAGGAATAGGACAGCTTCTTCGTTGTTCCAATCAAACCCGGATGAATAACTTTGTAAGAAGATTGATTTGGATACATTAAGTGGTGGATAATTACCAGGAAGTTGTATAAATGTCATAGGAGTTGGGATGAAGAAGTTATCCCACTTTCAAATCAGGTGATTCCAGTTTCCCAGTTTAGGAATAGGACAGCTTCTTCGTCGTTCCAATCAAACCAGGATGAATCACATTGTGAGAAGCTTAATTTGGATACATAAAGTGGTGGAGAATCACCAGGAAGTTGAATAAATCTCATAGGAGTTGGGATGAAGAAGTTATCCCACTTTCAAATCACGTGATTCCATTTTCCCATGTTGGAAACATGAAAGCTTCTTCTTTGTTCCAATCAAACCAGGATGAATCATTTTGTAAGAAGCTTGATTTGGATACATAAAGTGGTGGAGAATCACCAGGAAGTTGAATAAATCTCATAGGAGTTGGGATGATGAAGTTATCCCACTTTCAAATCAGGTGATTCAGTTTCCCAGTTTGGGAATAGGACAGCTTCTTCGTCGTTCCAATCAAACCAGGCTGAATCACTTTGAAAGAAACTTGATTTGGATACATAAAGTGGTGGAGAATCACCAGGAAGTTGTATAAATGTCATAGGAGTTCGGATGAAGAAGTTATCCCAATTTCAAATCAGGTGATTCCAGTTTTCCAGTTTAGGAATAGGACAGCTTCTTCGTCGTTCCAATCAAACCCGGATGAATCACTTTGTAAGAAGCTTGATTTGGATACATAAAGTGGTGTAGAATCACCAGGAAGTTGAATAAATCTTATAGGAGTTGGGATGAAGAAGTTATCCCACTTTCAAATCAGGTGATTCAAGTTTCCCAGTTTGGGAATATGACAGCTTCTTCGTCATTCCAATCAAACCAGGATGAATCACTTTGTAAGAAGCTTGATTTGGATACATTAAGTGGTGGATAATCACCAGGAAGTTGAATAAATCTCATAGGAGTTGGGATGAAGAAGTTATCCCACTTTCAAATCAGGTGATTCCAGTTTCCCGGTTTAGGAATAGGACAGCTTCTTCGTCGTTCCAATCAAACCAGGATGAATCACATTGTAAGAAGCTTAATTTGGATACATAAAGTGGTGGAGAATCACCAGGAAGTTGAATAAATCTCATAGGAGTTGGGATGAAGAAGTTATCCCACTTTCAAATCAGGTGATTCCAGTTTCCCGTTTGGGAATAGGACAGCTTCTTCGTCGTTCCAATCAAACCAGGATGAATCACTTTGTAAGAAGCTTGATTTGGATACATAAAGTGGTGGAGAATCACCAGGAAGTTGAATAAATCTCATAGGAGTTGGGATGAAGAAGTTATCCCACTTTTCAAATCAGGTGATTCGAGTTTCCCGGTTTAGGAATAGCACAGCTTCTTCGTCGTTCCAATCAAACCAGGATTAATCGTTTTGTGAGAAGCTTGATTTGAATACATAAAGTGGTGGAGAATCACCAGGAAGTTTAATAAATCTCATAGGAGTTGGGATGAAGAAGTTACCCCACTTTCAAATCAGGTGATTCCAGTTTCCCAGTTTAAGAATAGGACAGCTTCTTCGTCGTTCCAATCAAACCAGGATGAATCACTTTGTAAGAAGCTTGATTTGAATACATAAAGTGGTGGAAAATCACCGGGAAGTTGAATAAATCTCATAGGAGTTGGGATGAAAAAATTATCCCACTTTCAAATCATGTGATTCAGTTTCCCGGTTTGGGAATAGGACAGCTTCTTCGTCGTTCCAATCAAACCAGGATGAATCACTTTGTAAGAAGCTTGATTTGGATACATAAAGTGGTGGAGAATCACCAGGAAGTTGAATAAATCTCATAGGAGTTGGGATGAAGAAGTTATCCCACTTTCAAATCAGGTGATTCAGTTTTCCGGTTTGGGAATAGGACAGCTTCTTCGTCGTTCCAATCAAACCAGGATGAATCACTTTGTAAGAAGCTTGATTTGGATACATAAAGTGGTGGAGAATCACCAGGAAGTTGAATAAATCTCATAGGAGTTGGGATGAAGAAGTTATCCCACTTTCAAATCAGGTGATTCAGTTTCCCGGTTTGGGAATAGGACAGCTTCTTCGTCGTTCCAATCAAACCAGGATGAATCACTTTGTAAGAAGCTTGATTTGGATACATAAAGTGGTGGAGAATCACCAGGAAGTTGAATAAATCTCATAGGAGTTGGGATGAAGAAGTTATCCCACTTTCAAATCAGAGTGATTCCAGTTTCCCGGTTTGGGAATAGGACAGCTTCTTCGTCGTTCCAATCAAACCAGGATGAATCACTTTGTAAGAAGCTTGATTTGGATACATAAAGTGGTGGAGAATCACCAGGAAGTTGAATAAATCTCATAGGAGTTGGGATGAAGAAGTTATCCCACTTTCAAATCAGGTGATTCAGTTTCCCGAGTTTGGGAATAGGACAGCTTCTTCGTCGTTCCAATCAAACCAGGATGAATCACTTTGTAAGAAGCTTGATTTGGATACATAAAGTGGTGGAGAATCACCAGGAAGTTGAATAAATCTCATAGGAGTTGGGATGAAGAAGTTATCCCACTTTCAAATCAGGTGATTCCAGTTTCCCAGTTTGGGAATAGGACAGCTTCTTCGTCGTTCCAATCAAACCAGGATGAATCACTTTGTAAGAAGCTTGATTTGGATACATAAAGTGGTGGAGAATCACCAGGAAGTTGAATAAATCTCATAGGAGTTGGGATGAAGAAGTTATCCCACTTTCGAATCAGGTGATTCAGTTTCCCAGTTTGGGAATAGGACAGCTTCTTCGTCGTTCCAATCAAACCAGGATGAATCACTTTGTAAGAAGCTTGATTTGGATACATAAAGTGTTGGAGAATCACCAGGAAGTTGAATAAATCTCATAGGAGTTGGGATGAAGAAGTTATCCCACTTTTCAAATCAGGTGATTCAGTTTCCCAGTTTGGGAATAGGACAGCTTCTTCGTCGTTCCAATCAAACCAGGATGAATCACTTTGTAAGAAGCTTGATTTGGATACATAAAGTGGTGGAGAATCACCAGGAAGTTGAATAAATCTCATAGGAGTTGGGATGAAGAAGTTATCACTTTCAAATCAGGTGATTCCAGTTTCCCGGTTTGGGAATAGGACAGCTTCTTCGTCGTTCCAATCAAACCAGGATGAATCACTTTGTAAGAAGCTTGATTTGGATACATAAAGTGGTGGAGAATCACCAGGAAGTTGAATAAATCTCATAGGAGTTGGGATGAAGAAGTTATCCCACTTTCAAATCAGGTGATTCCAGTTTCCCAGTTTGGGAATAGGACAGCTTCTTCGTCGTTCCAATCAAACCAGGATGAATCACTTTGTAAGAAGCTTGATTTGGATACATAAAGTGGTGGAGAATCACCAGGAAGTTGAATAAATCTCATAGGAGTTGGGATGAAGAAGTTATCCCACTTTCAAATCAGGTGATTCCAGTTTCCCGGTTTGGGAATAGGACAGCTTCTTCGTCGTTCCAATCAAACCAGGATGAATCACTTTGTAAGAAGCTTGATTTGGATACATAAAGTGGTGGAGAATCACCAGGAAGTTGAATAAATCTCATAGGAGTTGGGATGAAGAAGTTATCCCACTTTCAAATCAGGTGATTCAGTTTCCCGGTTTGGGAATAGGACAGCTTCTTCGTCGTTCCAATCAAACCAGGATGAATCACTTTGTAAGAAGCTTGATTTGGATACATAAAGTGGTGGAGAATCACCAGGAAGTTGAATAAATCTCATAGGAGTTGGGATGAAGAAGTTATCACTTTCCAAATCAGGTGATTCCAGTTTCCCGGTTTGGGAATAGGACAGCTTCTTCGTCGTTCCAATCAAACCAGGATGAATCACTTTGTAAGAAGCTTGATTTGGATACATAAAGTGGTGGAGAATCACCAGGAAGTTGAATAAATCTCATAGGAGTTGGGATGAAGAAGTTATCCCACTTTCAAATCAGGTGATTCCAGTTTCCCGAGTTTGGGAATAGGACAGCTTCTTCGTCGTTCCAATCAAACCAGGATGAATCACTTTGTAAGAAGCTTGATTTGGATACATAAAGTGGTGGAGAATCACCAGGAAGTTGAATAAATCTCATAGGAGTTGGGATGAAGAAGTTATCCCACTTTTAATCAGGTGATTCAGTTTCCCAGTTTGGGAATAGGACAGCTTCTTCGTCGTTCCAATCAAACCAGGATGAATCACTTTGTAAGAAGCTTGATTTGGATACATAAAGTGGTGGAGAATCACCAGGAAGTTGAATAAATCTCATAGGAGTTGGGATGAAGAAGTTATCCCACTTTCAAATCAGGTGATTCCAGTTTCCCGGTTTGGGAATAGGACAGCTTCTTCGTCGTTCCAATCAAACCAGGATGAATCACTTTGTAAGAAGCTTGATTTGGATACATAAAGTGGTGGAGAATCACCAGGAAGTTGAATAAATCTCATAGGAGTTGGGATGAAGAAGTTATCACTTTCAAATCAGGTGATTCCAGTTTCCCGATTTGGGAATAGGACAGCTTCTTCGTCGTTCCAATCAAACCAGGATGAATCACTTTGTAAGAAGCTTGATTTGGATACATAAAGTGGTGGAGAATCACCAGGAAGTTGAATAAATCTCATAGGAGTTGGGATGAAGAAGTTATCCCACTTTGAATCAGGTGATTCCAGTTTCCCGGTTTGGGAATAGGACAGCTTCTTCGTCGTTCCAATCAAACCAGGATGAATCACTTTGTAAGAAGCTTGATTTGGATACATAAAGTGGTGGAGAATCACCAGGAAGTTGAATAAATCTCATAGGAGTTGGGATGAAGAAGTTATCCCACTTTGAATCAGGTGATTCCAGTTTCCCGGTTTGGGAATAGGACAGCTTCTTCGTCGTTCCAATCAAACCAGGATGAATCACTTTGTAAGAAGCTTGATTTGGATACATAAAGTGGTGGAGAATCACCAGGAAGTTGAATAAATCTCATAGGAGTTGGGATGAAGAAGTTATCCCACTTACAAATCAGGTGATTCCAGTTTCCCAGTTTGGGAATAGGACAGCTTCTTCGTCGTTCCAATCAAACCAGGATGAATCACTTTGTAAGAAGCTTGATTTGGATACATAAAGTGGTGGAGAATCACCAGGAAGTTGAATAAATCTCATAGGAGTTGGGATGAAGAAGTTATCCCACTTTCAAATCAGGTGATTCGGTTTCCCGGTTTGGGAATAGGACAGCTTCTTCGTCGTTCCAATCAAACCAGGATGAATCACTTTGTAAGAAGCTTGATTTGGATACATAAAGTGGTGGAGAATCACCAGGAAGTTGAATAAATCTCATAGGAGTTGGGATGAAGAAGTTATCCCACTTTGAATCAGGTGATTCCAGTTTTCCAGTTTGGGAATAGGACAGCTTCTTCGTCGTTCCAATCAAACCAGGATGAATCACTTTGTAAGAAGCTTGATTTGGATACATAAAGTGGTGGAGAATCACCAGGAAGTTGAATAAATCTCATAGGAGTTGGGATGAAGAAGTTATCCCACTTTGAATCAGGTGATTCCAGTTTCCCGGTTTGGGAATAGGACAGCTTCTTCGTCGTTCCAATCAAACCAGGATGAATCACTTTGTAAGAAGCTTGATTTGGATACATAAAGTGGTGGAGAATCACCAGGAAGTTGAATAAATCTCATAGGAGTTGGGATGAAGAAGTTATCCCACTTTCAAATCAGGTGATTCAGTTTCCCAGTTTGGGAATAGGACAGCTTCTTCGTCGTTCCAATCAAACCAGGATGAATCACTTTGTAAGAAGCTTGATTTGGATACATAAAGTGGTGGAGAATCACCAGGAAGTTGAATAAATCTCATAGGAGTTGGGATGAAGAAGTTATCCCACTTTACAATCAGGTGATTCCAGTTTCCCAGTTTGGGAATAGGACAGCTTCTTCGTCGTTCCAATCAAACCAGGATGAATCACTTTGTAAGAAGCTTGATTTGGATACATAAAGTGGTGGAGAATCACCAGGAAGTTGAATAAATCTCATAGGAGTTGGGATGAAGAAGTTATCACTTTTAATCAGGTGATTCCAGTTTCCCGATTTGGGAATAGGACAGCTTCTTCGTCGTTCCAATCAAACCAGGATGAATCACTTTGTAAGAAGCTTGATTTGGATACATAAAGTGTTGGAGAATCACCAGGAAGTTGAATAAATCTCATAGGAGTTGGGATGAAGAAGTTATCCCACTTTCAAATCAGGTGATTCAGTTTCCCAGTTTGGGAATAGGACAGACTTCTTAAATCGTTCCAATCAAACCAGGATGAATCACTTTGTAAGAAGCTTGATTTGGATACATAAAGTGGTGGAGAATCACCAGGAAGTTGAATAAATCTCATAGGAGTTGGGATGAAGAAGTTATCCCACTTTCAAATCAGGTGATTCCAGTTTCCCGAGTTTGGGAATAGGACAGCTTCTTCGTCGTTCCAATCAAACCAGGATGAATCACTTTGTAAGAAGCTTGATTTGGATACATAAAGTGGTGGAGAATCACCAGGAAGTTGAATAAATCTCATAGGAGTTGGGATGAAGAAGTTATCCCACTTTACAATCAGGTGATTCAGTTTCCCAGTTTGGGAATAGGACAGCTTCTTCGTCGTTCCAATCAAACCAGGATGAATCACTTTGTAAGAAGCTTGATTTGGATACATAAAGTGGTGGAGAATCACCAGGAAGTTGAATAAATCTCATAGGAGTTGGGATGAAGAAGTTATCCCACTTTGTAATCAGGTGATTCCAGTTTCCCGAGTTTGGGAATAGGACAGCTTCTTCGTCGTTCCAATCAAACCAGGATGAATCACTTTGTAAGAAGCTTGATTTGGATACATAAAGTGGTGGAGAATCACCAGGAAGTTGAATAAATCTCATAGGAGTTGGGATGAAGAAGTTATCCCACTTTCACAATCAGGTGATTCCAGTTTCCCAGTTTGGGAATAGGACAGCTTCTTCGTCGTTCCAATCAAACCAGGATGAATCACTTTGTAGAAGCTTGATTTGGATACATAAAGTGGTGGAGAATCACCAGGAAGTTGAATAAATCTCATAGGAGTTGGGATGAAGAAGTTATCCCCACTTTCACAATCAGGTGATTCGAGTTTCCCGGTTTGGGAATAGGACAGCTTCTTCGTCGTTCCAATCAAACCAGGATGAATCACTTTGTAAGAAGCTTGATTTGGATACATAAAGTGGTGGAGAATCACCAGGAAGTTGAATAAATCTCATAGGAGTTGGGATGAAGAAGTTATCCCACTTTCAAATCGAGGTGATTCCGGTTTCCCGGTTTGGGAATAGGACGACTTCTTCGTCGACAGCTTCTTCTTCGTTCCAATCAAACCAGGATGAATCACTTTGTAAGAAGCTTGATTTGGATACATAAAGTGGTGGAGAATCACCAGGAAGTTGAATAAATCTCATAGGAGTTGGGATGAAGAAGTTATCCCACTTTCTAATCAGGTGATTCCAGTTTCCCGGTTTGGGAATAGGACAGCTTCTTCGTCGTTCCAATCAAACCAGGATGAATCACTTTGTAAGAAGCTTGATTTGGATACATAAAGTGTTGGAGAATCACCAGGAAGTTGAATAAATCTCATAGGAGTTGGGATGAAGAAGTTATCCCACTTTCAAATCAGGTGATTCAGTTTCCCGGTTTGGGAATAGGACAGCTTCTTCGTCGTTCCAATCAAACCAGGATGAATCACTTTGTAAGAAGCTTGATTTGGATACATAAAGTGGTGGAGAATCACCAGGAAGTTGAATAAATCTCATAGGAGTTGGGATGAAGAAGTTATCACTTTACAATCAGGTGATTCCAGTTTCCCAGTTTGGGAATAGGACAGCTTCTTCGTCGTTCCAATCAAACCAGGATGAATCACTTTGTAAGAAGCTTGATTTGGATACATAAAGTGTTGGAGAATCACCAGGAAGTTGAATAAATCTCATAGGAGTTGGGATGAAGAAGTTATCACTTTACAATCAGGTGATTCAGTTTCCCGGTTTGAGGAATAGGACAGCTTCTTCGTCGTTCCAATCAAACCAGGATGAATCACTTTGTAAGAAGCTTGATTTGGATACATAAAGTGTTGGAGAATCACCAGGAAGTTGAATAAATCTCAGGAGTTGGGACAGAAGAAGTTATCCCACTTTAGTATGAGATTTTAGAGTTTCAATGAAGAATGTATGTGTGCGTTGTACTAGAGAGAAAGATTGTTAAAGAGTGATTTAGTGAAGAGAGATTGAGTGAGAGTGTTTATAAGAGACTTAAGAACAGAGATTAAGAGAGAAGAGATGTAGAGATTCAGAGAATTAGAGATTAGAGAGACTGAGAGATTAGTGTTTTCAGATTAGAGAAGTGGAGAAACCCCCTAACTCAGCTTAATCTCTTACAAAGTAATCTATTGGCTTATATATGCCTTTACACTTTGCAATATCATAAACCCTTATATCTAGGGCTGAAAATACTTGAGAAATGGATGGCTTGGATGAGATAAGTCTGGTCTTTGGTCTTGGCAGCTTGTCTAGATAATTGACTTGATTCAAACTGAGGAAGAGCTGAAAGCGCCAATGTATCTTGGTTATGTGACCAGATACATGCTTCTCCTTTGCCTTTACCGTTTGCTTTTGCTTTCACTTTACAGCTTGCTCATCTTTATCATACAAGATGCTCTTGGCATATTCCTTCCCTCCTTTCCCTTCAGCAGCCCAACAGTCATAAGAAGATCAAGGTCGTCTCACGCCCACATTGCACAACGCTCTGAGTTGCAGGCTTACGGTGAGTTTCCGGATGTGTGAGTGAAAGGGTGTGGACCGGATGGGATGGTGCGGAGTCTCTGTCCGTACTTGAGGTCGTCACGCTCGTCCTATGCCTTCATCCTCTTCCTTCTTCTTCTTAACCACCCACACCTTCTTGGATCACCTTAGGCCCGTACCATTGGCCAGTACCCAGGCTGCCCTATCTTTGCACCATACTTCCATCTTCTCTCTAACTCCTCCAGGGAGCCTTCACATGATCAGTCTAAGTCTTTCCTGGACTTATCTTCACAAGATAACTACTTGAGAACCTTACAGAAGCTTGGTTGAACTCTTACTGGACATCTTACAGAGCTTGCCCCTATCATTGTACAAGCTCCATCTTCTCTTCAGTTCAACACTCCCCCTCGAAGCTTGACTTTAGGAGATCCTAAGCCAAGCTTGGAACTCTGAAGAGTCTCCCTCATTAAAAACCTTACAAGGAAAACCCATTGGGACAAAACCTTGTAAAGGAAAAAGAGTAGAGCTCTCCAAAGCACAGGGGATTGGCCAGTGAACTCTTGTGCCTTAGAACCAGTGTGGTTGGACACAAGAAGTTCTGGATCACGGCCTAAACTGGTGCAGCAACTCTTCACAACTTTGCGCACTTCACAACAACTTCAGCTTCACCTCTTCATGGAACCGGTTTGAAGTCTCCCCCTCTCAACTGACTTCACAGCCATCTTAGAGAAGCTAGGACACGACCAGATCATCTTCAAAACACTAGTGAGGCTGATCAACACTTCACCTGCAGCTTGCCCTCTTCATAAGAACTGGTTTGGATCTCCCCCTCTCAGACAGCCATCTTAGAAAGCTAGGAACTGACCGGAACATCTTTAGTGAGGCTCGAAGCAATGGTACCTGATACATTATCCCAAAGGTGCATCAGTACCTATCAAAAACAAGAAAATGAATATCCTGCATCACGATTGATGCACACAATCTCACAATTCAATCATAATCATCTTAAGTATCTTTTCAAACACAAGCAATAGATAAGATGAATGAAATAGATTGAAAAGAGTTTTAAAAGTCTCTAAGGAACTTCCCTTGTGTTTTTGTGAGTTTTCCTAACTCTCTCAATGCACCATCTTCATGGCATCATCAACTTCTTGGAAAGGCAGAATGGATTCATCAGCTTCTCCTCAATCACCTCTCATTGAAGCCGCATTGATGAGAGCCTTCTTCCTCACTTGCCAAGGCTGCTCTGAACAGCCTCTTGCCTGGAGACACGCCACTGACTTGGTCCGGTTGATGATCCTTGTAGAAGCCTTTGCAAAGACTTGTTACTGACCATGGATCATATGCATTAAGACTCCCCCTCGAAGCTTAGAACCTGAGACTAGAAGGAGCTAAGCTTGTGATGATCTATGCATCTCCATAGTCTAATAACTATCATCTTTTATGATAGCTTTCTTCTTGTGAGTTTACTCTCTTCCTTAACCAGGAACTAGGATTGTTTGAATCACCATAGAGAGTCTCACAAGACACACTTCTCATTGCATAATGACCCATGCTACACTTCCTGTAGTCTAAGGACTAGATATGTCCAATGGTATTATGCAATGGCCATCTCTCATTGCATTATCAATCACCTTTACACTTCCTGTAGATTGTGGACTAACATGTCCTAGTGATGATATGCAATGGCACAAGACCTTTGTCTCTACATTCTTGGTTGATGGCGAGTTACATGTATCACTTTCCTTGTGTACCTAACACCATGCCATCAACTCAATCAAACCAAGATCAGATCATCCCATTGACAATCAAGATCAAACCAATTCATCATGCAACAATAGATGAATGCATTAGATCCTGTTTGATCAACACAAGTCTGAATGCCACAATAATATATGAAGTGACACTTGAAAGTTTTATCAAGCCAATGATTCAAGTAGCAACATACTTCTAAGAACAAGACATCACTGATGTATTTAACTTTCAATCCAGAACTGGTTAAGTGAGAAAATTTCTAACAAATGCATACAGTTCTCTAAATGCAAAGCTTATATCTTTGCAATTTAGGCTCATTTTCAAATACATTACTACATAGACACAATTTAAAGCATTAGCTATATAGGCACAAGATAGGTTTAATGAGTAATATTAAAGCTCTGCAATACAGTTTCCAGCTAATCAGAAATGCACAATCCTAATTGAAAGCATAGGCAGGCTAGCATCCAATAACACTATGAACTTGACAACAGGTTGCGATCCATGAGAGACATTCTATAATTCTACAATTAATCCAGCTATGACACTCGTAGAACAATGCAATAAACAAAACATGAGATTCTGGGACTCTAGACACCACTCACTTGAATAAATAAAGACACAAGCTCTTATGGAGGGTTAAGAGGTTTGCTTACAAACAAGAGATCCGAGCTGATACAACTTCCATAGGCACGGTTCACTTGAACTTGGCTGAGACTTGAATACTTGGATTCAGTATCCCAACACCTTTCCTTAGTGAACCTCCCTCTGAGGCAATGCTCACTCTCCAATGCTTCACTCTTGCAGGATCACTCATGATCAGCTTGATGAATGGTCTTGGTTTTACATTTGCATTCACCCTCCTGGTGATGCTCTTTCTTGCATGTCGACTGTCCTCTCTACACTCATCTGATGTATAGGCTATGGTGACTAAACCACCATGGACAGAACCACAAGTCATCTCTCCCATTATCACAACATCCTCTCTATCCTCTTTGGAGCAGGCTGTGGACTTCCCACGGAGAATGTTGGCAACAGGCTTCATTTTACCATTCTATTGTAATGATAAGGAGAAGGAGAGTCTTGAACTTTAGCTCTTCAGTTGCTCATTTGAATATTCGCATGGTCACTGAGACCAAAGAATAGGTGAGATCGAAGCTTGAGAGAGAGAAAATGAGCTCTCAATGATCTTGAGACCAGGAGCACTTCTAACAGCTGCGCTTAAATCACTGATCCACCTTTTCTTCAGCTTCAAGTGCCCTCAGATCACCAGCCTTCCTCATGGCTTAGGTGGTGACCTTCTTCTTCTTGTGTGTCTTGAACCAGGAGCTCGACAACCTTGTGGCCTGCGCTTCTTAAACGGCTTCTACACACAAGAACCTTCCCATTGCTCCACACAATGGTTGGTCTTCGCTTGTATGTCTTGAACCAGGAGCTCAACAACCTCGTGGCCTGCGCTTCCTAAACCAGCTTCTACACACAGAAAGTATCTTCCCATTACTCCACACAATGGTTCAAGTCTTCCTCTTGTCTTGGATAGGTGGTGAGTAGAGGACACTTCTTGTGAACCTGAAACACCACTCAAACTCCAGCAAGGATAAGACACAAGAGTATTAGGATCAATCCTTGATTAATCATCAAGTTTGATTCCCAATCTCTCAAGCATTACAACAGATTAAAGCAAAGTCATTTTCAAGTTCTATCTTTTGCAAGCAATCTCTCTAAGCACAAGCAGATTTTCAGATTATGCAAGCTACTTAGGCATTTTCTAATTGATCTTAGACTTTCATTGATGGATTAAACATAGGCATTAGCATCGGTAAATATAGACATGCTTATGTATGCAAACAAGCTTTTCAAAACATGTTGCAAGCGGTAGAGACATTCTACTCAGTTCTACAACACATTCATGATGATTCAAGCTATGGCGACACACAAGACAATGCGATAACAAGACATGAGATTCTGGGACTCTGAGACGCCACTCCACTCGCAACAATAAATAAAGACTGAAGCTCTTATTAAGGGTTAGGAGGTTTGCTTACAAACAAGAGATCCGAGCTGATCTCTTGAACCTCCATGAGCACGAGTTCATGGAACTGCTTTTTGGAGTTTGAGGCTTGGATTCAGTATCCAGCACCTCTCCTTGGTGCTGCTAATACCACTCTTGCAATGCTCACACTTCAGGCCTCTCTATCCCCCTTCTTGTAGGCCCTTGTTGAGCTGAAGAGCTTCTTTCAGCTTGAGAAGCAAAGAGGAAGTGTTTCCTTTGTTCCAAACAGCCCGATTGTTCCCTCCTCCTTTTGGACTTGGGAACACCCTTCTTCAAGTGTTGGGAGCGTCTCAGACTTGAGAATATGTTGAATCAAGGCGCTATAGGCTGGGCTGAGGGTGAGGTAATAGGCAAACACCTTGTCTTGCTCCCTTCTTTCCAATCAGCACCTCCGGATCAACAGATTGGGGTCTAAGCATATCTAGCTCAGACCAAAGGGCTCTGAGTCTTGCCTAGATGCGCAGTGAACTCCTCATCCCAAAGGGATAGGATGTTGATGGACTTCTTGAGTCTCAAATACTCGGCTGATGTTGGAGATGTTCCCATATATCTTATTAAGTGTACTCCAAAGGTCTTTAGCACTCTCACAGTATGAGTATGCTTCAAGGATGGATGGAGACAGTGAGCTATGGAGAATGGATAAGACCTTGAGGTCTTCTTGTTCCCACTTCTCCTCAGATACAGATTTGGAACCGGATTCACCATCTGCTGAGCTTTCATTTGAACCCGGCAGTCTTGGAGAGCTTTGGAGCATCGTGAGGCAATGGCTCCATAAGCCTCTCCCTCCTAAACTATCTTCACCATGCGTGATCAGAAGGTAGTTAGGACCATTGAGAGTAACAGCGATGACAATGGTTCTTTTGGACTCTATGTTGAAGTCGGATGAACAAGACTGTCAAAAGAACTCTTCAAGGTAAGAAACTTGGGACAAAGGTGAGCTGAATCTTCAAGGGCGTGAGCTTGGGAGCTTGTGGATGTAATGGAAGTCTTCACCAGGAGTCTGAGCAACCTGGCTCACGATACCATATGAGGTTTTGAGTACCAGTACTTGAGTGATGTAAGAGCAGGATGAGAGATTGTTGTGTGATGAAGTATGAAGAATATGAATGAGTTTAAAGAGAATCAAAGAGAGTATGGGAGAGACTGAGAACGTGTATGGGAGATTAGAGAGACTTAGTAACAAGAGAATAAGAACCGAGAACAAGTTTATGAAGAGAGAGACTCTCTCAGCAAGGGTTTCACAAAGTGATCATAAGAGGCTTATATATGCCTTTACACAACCTTATATCACAAACCTAGATCCTAAGGCTGTAATTAAAGATAGAATGGATGGTAAGGATGAGAGAAGACTGGTCTTGATGTTTCTGGTGCTAGCTGGCGTAGCTGATTGAATGGAGAGCTCAGTTGCTTCTTTTGAATGAAGGGAGGAGATGGGTCTTGGCTGTAAAGGTAAAGCTTCTTTTCCCTTTCCAGCCTGTCTCTTAGACCACAAGATGCTCAGGTATATTCCTTCCCTCCATAAGCCTTCATAGTCACTTAAGATAGGATTGGATCAAAGTAAACGCGCCCTCACATTGCACCGTCTTTGATTTAAGCTGAACCGGGTGACTTGGGGCGTGTGGAGTGGCCGTACGGTTGATAGTACGGACCTCCTGTCCGTACCACAATCCTAACTATGCACATTGCCTTATCTCCTTCTTGACTGATCCCAAACACCTTCGATTCACCACTATAGACCGTACAAGGAGGCCATACTGAGAACGCCCTATCTTTGCACCACACTTCCATCTTCTCTCTAACTCCTCAAAGCCTTCACATGATCAGTCTAAGTCTTTCCTAGACTTAACTTCACAAGATAACCACTTCAGAACACTTCGAGAAGCTTGATTGAACTCTTCTAGACATCTTCTAGAGCTTGCCCTATTGTTGTACAAGCTCTATCTTCTCTTTCTACATTAACATAAATCTCATAGGAGTTGGGATGAAGAAGTTATCCCACTTTCAAATCAGGTGATTCCAGTTTCCGAGTTTGGGAATAGGACAGCTTCTTCGTCGTTCCAATCAAACCAGGATGAATCACTTTGTAAGAAGCTTGATTTGGATACATAAAGTGTTTGAGAATCACCAGGAAGTTGAATAAATCTCATAGGAGTTGGGATGAAGAAGTTATCCCACTTTCTAATCAGGTGATTCCAGTTTCCCGGTTTGGGAATAGGACAGCTTCTCCGTCATTCCAATCAAACCAGGATGAATCACTTTGTAAGAAGCTTGATTTGGATACATAAAGTGTTGGAGAATCACCAGGAAGTTGAATAAATCTCATAGGAGTTGGGATGAAGAAGTTATCCACTTTAATCAGGTGATTCCAGTTTCCCAGTTTGGGAATAGGACAGCTTCTTAAATCGTTCCAATCAAACCAGGATGAATCACTTTGTAAGAAGCTTGATTTTGATACATAAAATGGTGGAGAATCACCAGGAAGTTGAATAAATCTCATAGGAGTTGGGATGAAGAAGTTATCACTTTCTAATCAGGTGATTCAGTTTCCCAGTTTGGGAATAGGACAGCTTCTTCGTCGTTCCAATCAAACCAGGATGAATCACTTTGTAGAAGCTTGATTTTGATACATAAAATGGTGGAGAAACACCAGGAAGTTGAAAAAATCTCATAGGAGTTGGGATGAAGAAGTTATCCCACTTTCTAATCAGGTGATTCCAGTTTCCCGAGTTTGGGAATAGGACAGCTTCTAAATCGTTCCAATCAAACCAGGATGAATCACTTTGTAAGAAGCTTGATTTTGATACATAAAATGGTGGAGAAACACCAGGAAGTTGAATAAATCTCATAGGAGTTGGGATGAAGAAGTTATCCACTTTTAATCAGGTGATTCCAGTTTCCCGGTTTGGGAATAGGACAGCTTCTTCGTCGTTCCAATCAAACCAGGATGAATCACTTTGTAAGAAGCTTGATTTTGATACATAAAATGGTGGAGAAACACCAGGAAGTTGAATAAATCTCATAGGAGTTGGGATGAAGAAGTTATCACTTTCAAATCAGGTGATTTCAGTTTCCCGAGTTTGGGAATAGGACAGCTTCTTAAATCGTTCCAATCAAACCAGGATGAATCACTTTGTAGAAGCTTGATTTGGATACATAAAGTGTTGGAGAATCACCAGGAAGTTGAATAAATCTCATAGGAGTTGGGATGAAGAAGTTATCCCACTTTCCAAATCAGGTGATTCCAGTTTCCGATTGGGAATAGGACAGCTTCTTCTTCGTTCCAATCAAACCAGGATGAATCACTTTGTAAGAAGCTTGATTTGGATACATAAAGTGTTGTTGAAACACCAGGAAGTTGAATAAATCTCATAGGAGTTGGGATGAAGAAGTTATCCCACTTTCAAATCAGGTGATTCCGGTTTCCGGTTTGGGAATAGGACAGCTTCTAAATCGTTCCAATCAAACCAGGATGAATCACTTTGTAAGAAGCTTGATTTGGATACATAAAGTGGTGGAGAATCACCAGGAAGTTGAATAAATCTCATAGGAGTTGGGATGAAGAAGTTATCCCACTTTTTAATCAGGTGATTCCAGTTTCCCAGTTTGGGAATAGGACAGCTTCTTCGTCGTTCCAATCAAACCAGGATGAATCACTTTGTAAGAAGCTTGATTTGGATACATAAAGTGTTGGAGAATCACCAGGAAGTTGAATAAATCTCATAGGAGTTGGGATGAAGAAGTTATCCCACTTTCAAATCAGGTGATTCCAGTTTCCCGGTTTGGGAATAGGACAGCTTCTTCGTCGTTCCAATCAAACCAGGATGAATCACTTTGTAAAGCTTGATTTGGATACATAAAATGGTGGAGAATCACCAGGAAGTTGAATAAATCTCATAGGAGTTGGGATGAAGAAGTTATCCCACTTACAATCAAAGGTGATTCCAGTTTCCCGGTTTGGGAATAGGACAGCTTCTTCGTCGTTCCAATCAAACCAGGATGAATCACTTTGTAGAAGCTTGATTTGGATACATAAAGTGTTGGAGAATCACCAGGAAGTTGAATAAATCTCATAGGAGTTGGGATGAAGAAGTTATCCCACTTTCTAATCAGGTGATTCAGTTTTGAGTTTGGGAATAGGACAGCTTCTTCGTCGTTCCAATCAAACCAGGATGAATCACTTTGTAAGAAGCTTGATTTGGATACATAAAGTGGTGGAGAATCACCAGGAAGTTGAATAAATCTCATAGGAGTTGGGATGAAGAAGTTATCCCACTTTTAATCAGGTGATTCCAGTTTCCCAGTTTGGGAATAGGACAGCTTCTTAAATCGTTCCAATCAAACCAGGATGAATCACTTTGTAAGAAGCTTGATTTGGATACATAAAGTGTTTGAGAATCACCAGGAAGTTGAATAAATCTCATAGGAGTTGGGATGAAGAAGTTATCACTTTCTAATCAGGTGATTCCAGTTTCCCGGTTTGGGAATAGGACAGCTTCTCCGTCGTTCCAATCAAGCCAGGATGAATCACTTTGTAAGAAGCTTGATTTGGATACATAAAGTGGTGGAGAATCACCAGGAAGTTGAATAAATCTCATAGGAGTTGGGATGAAGAAGTTATCCCACTTTCAAATCAGGTGATTCAGTTTCCCGAGTTTGGGAATAGGACAGCTTCTTCGTCGTTCCAATCAAACCAGGATGAATCACTTTGTAAGAAGCTTGATTTGGATACATAAAGTGGTGGAGAATCACCAGGAAGTTGAATAAATCTCATAGGAGTGGAAGCTTGGGAGAGTTTGGGGAGGCATGGTACGGACGTCCGTACACAAGGCCGTACAAGTTTACGTACAGTCCATACCATCAGCATCGACCAAGACTTACCTTGCATCAGCCAAGTAACACGGTAACTAAGGTAAAGGAAAGAACTTGCCTTGAGGCATCAGACAGTTTAGGGATAAGGTGAGCGCGCCTTGACAGGCTGGAACAGCTGGAAAGGCAAAACATCTCGGTCCAAGATGCCCCAGATACTCCGCGCATGTGGAGAAGCTAATTGGCTAGTCCAAATGAGCTTATCCTCTCTGATTGACCTCACATGCTTTAGTCTTCTCTTGATTTGAAAACCCTTGTATGCTCTCACTATATATTGTAACTCATCAACCCTAATGAAGATTATGCAGTTTGAGTCTCTCTAATCTCTTAGACACTATGCTTTTCTCTTAGACAACTAGCAGCTCTATCTAGTCTCCTAATCTTTCACAAACTTCTCTTAATCACTTCCTAAACACTCTCTTTATTCTGTTTACTCTAAGGATCTCTTAATCTCATATGGTATCAGAGCCAGGTTCATTTGAATCTGGGGTTTGATCTTTAGAGGAATTACAAGCTACGTCTTTGGCTGTTTGCAGTAGTCTTGAAGGTGTTGAAGCTGTAGTCCGTTCTAGTTGAAGCTGTGTACTACGTTCTGTTGGTTTGCGTGATTCTAGACTCCAAGGTTGGTGTATACGAAATCCAAGATCAAGATTTTCAAGTCAGCAAAAGATGGAACATGGGATGAACATGAGGATGAAGGTAGCGGTTGCTTTCAAAGTAGCAACTACCTTGTGTGGTCTCGGATGGTGAAGACTGCTGTGGGAAGTAAGGGTTTGTAGGGGCACATCACAGCAGGGGAGGCTCGAAACTCATTACTCGGGAGGAGATCAAGAAGAGGTCTCAATGAAGCGGCTGTGGAGAAATGGCAACAAGAAGACATGCTGGTGATGGCGGTTTACCACGCGTCCTTGGAACCAGACTATCTTGGATGCCTACAGCTGCTGTGAATCAGCCAAGAAGCTGTGGGATATACACTTTTGTGTATTAGAGCATGATTCCAAATAATCAGAGATAATCAGATGAGAAAGATTAAAGAGATTAAGAGATTTTAGTGAGAGAATAAAGAGAGAGACTAAAGAAACTCCATTAATTATTAAAGATGAGGGTTTACAACATATTTATGTGAGAGAGACAATACATTTGAAATCCATAAGATAAGAAAGAGATTCAGAGCATGTGTAGTCAAAGAGAGCCATCCAAAAGCATCCGATGGGAGTCTTCACATGCTTGATCCTTTGGCATCTTTTCTTTGAATCTTTCTCTGCTGACTTTGTCTCCAGCCCTCTACAGCTTGAGAAACCTTATCCAGACTGCTCCTTCCTTATCCAAGAGCTCCTTGGTCGTGGGTAACTCTCCAAAGTGAAGCAAGATCACTTTCCAAGCAAGCTTGAGTTACCATGGTAAAACTAAAATTCTTTGTGGTAAAACTCCAAAAATTCTTGTATGCCTCAATCCTCTTTCTCTATCAATGTCTCCTCTCTTTATTACCTCATCTGCTTACTGCTCCCCTCAAGCTTGACCATGTGGAACAAGTCAAGCTTAGAAACCATGAAGACCTCCCTCATTAAAAACCTCACCAGAAAACCCATTGGGATAAAACTTTGATGAGGGAAAAAAGTGGAGACTCCATGGTTAAGAGGGCTCAACTCTGGGAGTAAGATCAATGAGTCCAAGCCTGGATAGTATGGACTCCATTGTCTTCAATCTCGCTGCCTTGGTAAACACATCTGCAAGCTGATCTTCACTTCTTGTATAACATGGCAGAATCACTCTAGGATAATCATCTGCCTCACTTATGACAATCCACCCTCATGTGCTTTGTTCTCTCACTTGAAACAACTTGAGTTGGAGGCAATGTGGATAGCTGCTTGATTGTCACAATGCATAGTCATAGGAGCACTCTGCTCAATCTACAGATAGCTTGAGGTCCTTGATCACACACCCGACTCGTTTGTCGGCTTCTGACATGGCTCACATACTCGGCTTCCAGCACTTGAGCAAGAGATAACCTTACATGCCACTCTTCCAGTAACCGAGTTCCCTCAGTGAATGTACAATACCCAGTGGTTGATCTCTGTCCACTCTATCTCTGCCCAATCAGCATCACAATACCTGACCACATACGTACTGCCATTACAGCCCATCCAAACTCCTTGTCCAGGCGTCCCACTCAAATACCTCAGTATCCTATCAACCATCTTCCAGTGATGGACCTTTGGCGCCTGCATATGTTGACTCACTTGATTCATGACAAAGCGTATATCTGTGCAGTAATAGTCGAGTAGATCAACTTACTTGACCATCTTCTATGCTGCTTAGCATCCTCGAACAACTGGTTATCTCTTGACCTCCCCTCACGTAAGACTTTATACCCCTCTTGAGGGGTGTCTTAGGCTACCCTTTCCTCCAAGTACATCAGTCTCCTTCAACATATCCATTGTATACTTCCTTTGACACATAAACAAACCCTCCTTGGATCTGCATATCTCGATCCCAGAAATACTTCATCTCTCCCAAGTCTTTGATGCTGGAACCACGGACTTGAGGAACTCTTTAGTGGCTTTAATCCCAGCCTTATCACTCCTGTGATAATCAAATCATCCACATACCAGTATCACAATGATCCCTGATGGAGTAACCAAAGTGAAGAGTGTATGATCCAGTTCAGACTTCTGAATCCTCTCACATTGAGAGTTGTACTCGAGCTTTCTGTACCAAGCTCACAGGAGGCTGCTTCCCGAACCCATATATTGCCTTCTTGATCTCAAAACATTTCCTGGTTTTACTAGATGCTCAAGACCAGGAGGAGGAAGCATGTATACCTCATCTTCTAGCTCACCTTGTAAGAAAGCATTCTTCATCCATCACCACAAATCCCTCTCCAAGTTTGTTGCTGATGGACCAAGCACAATCCGAACTGTGTGCAGCTTAGCTGCTGGTGCAAAGGTATCAATGTAATCCTCTCCATAGGTTTGTGCATAAATCCTCTTGCAACCAGTCTGGTCTTCTTCCTATCAATCTCTGTCCATTTGCTAGATACTTGATTGTGAAGATCCATCTCTAGATACAGCCTTCTTTCCCTTAGGCAGCTCACTCTCATACCATATATCATTCTTGATCATAGCACCTGCTTCAGCTCCCACTGATTCTTTCCATTCCTTGTCTAACATAGCTTCTTCATAAGTCCTTGGCACATAACTCTCATCCAGACTAATCATAAAAGGCATAATGCTCCTCACAGAAACTCAGCAAAGGAACACACGGCAGAAGGATGCTCCACAGCCTTAGGCATTGTAGTACCTCTCGTGTTTACCCGATTGGAAGGATCCCTCTTTATCCTTGTGCTCCTCCTCAAAGCTTGCACCTGATCTTCCAGTTTGCACACTAGCGGCTCCACTTGCTCATCTTAAGAACTGGGTGGTCAAGACCACATTTTTCTTCTCCACTAGACTGAACCTCATCTACTTTCTCCTTTGGTTGAACCTCATCCACTTTACTCCCCTGGGCTGAACATTGTTCCCAGGCTTGATCATGAAGACACGAATCCTCTTGGTTTTGCTCTTGCTCACCAGATTCAGTTCCATTCCCCCTCTCTCATGATCAAGAGGAGTTGTTCCTTCAACTCCACCAGTCTGAATTGGAAGACTCTCTCTGCCCGGGTTCTGATCTGGGGATAAAACCCTATCACGACTGCTTCTCCAACCAAACACTCTCGATGTTGTTGCCTTATCGGATGAACTTGAGACAAATCCTTCAGATTTTCCCACTCCTTTTCTTCATAATAACCTTTTGTTTCAACAAACTTCACTTCTCTGAATACCATCACTCTCCTTGCTTCAGGATCATAGCACTTGTATGCCTTTACGAGTGATAGAGTAACCAGTAGACATAGCCTTAGTACTCTTTTAGCCAGCTTGTTTCTTCTTTCTCTCCTGGAACCATGACATAGCACACACACCCAAAGACACGTAGGTGATCAATGACAAGTTTGCTCTTGTTCAACGCTGAAATGGGGGCAGTTTCTTGAATATCTTGGTTGGAACCGGTTGATGAGATAGCGAAGCGTCTGCGCGGCATCCCTCACCAGCGTTTTGGGACATTTTGCATGAAACATCATTGATCTAGCAACCTCCATCAAGTGCACCTGTTCTTCCTCTCAGCTACACCATTCTGCTGTGGTGTATAAGGACAGCTAGTCTGATGCACAATCCCATGCTTGGCTAGATGACTCTTGAAAGGCATTGCTGATGTATTCACCTCAGATTATCTGATCTCAGTACCTTCACAGTAGCATTGTATTTTGATTAGATACATATGCTTGGAAGTTCATAAATGCTTCTAGCACCCTATCTTTAGATGGAAGCAATGTAAGCCAAGTATGCTTAGACTTCTCATCAATGAATGTCACGAAGTACTTCTGTGGCTTATCTCTGAGATAAACAAAGGGCATGCTTCACACATCTGAATAGACTGAGATCAGAAGCAATGCTCATAAGTAGTTTTGATGTTGGGAAAAACAGTCTACAATGCTTTCCTAATATGCATGCTTCACACTCCAAGTGATTAAATGACATATTAGGTATTATCAATTCAATAGCACGGGCATGAGGATGACCCAATCTGGCATGCCAAGTATTCTATCAATCTTCTCATAAGTACTACTCAAACACCATAGAATCGAAGAGGTTTAGAAATCTTAGCCGATTGGAGCTGAGTATAGATTATTCTTGCTGTCTCCTCTCCCAATGACCCTTCCAGTCTTCAAATCTTGGAGACTCAACATCATCTGGCCTGAATACTACTTGGCGGCCAAGATCGATCGTGGCTTTCCTCAGATACCAGATTTGAAGCAAAGGCGTGGCATGTAGAAGGCATCAGAGTCTTTGTCGAATAGGCCAGGCTTTCCAAGCCCTTACATTGGAATACTATCTCCATTGGCTATCATCACACCCCGGTGGCTTTCTTTACATCACTCGTTAAACCACATCACTAATCATGTGATGACTTGCTCAAGAATCAACAATGATGGGTTTGTTGGATGTGGATGATTTGGCATGGAGCACCTTGTCTCAAGGTCGTGGCAAAGCATACACAGCATGTAATCAAACTCATCCCATTCATCCTTTGTGACACGCTCATCTGCTCCTTTAGTCTCCTGGCTTCCTCATGGCAGCCCCCTCTTTGCTCTCTGGATTCTCCCATGTAAAGCTGAGTAAGAACACTCTCCATAAGAATCTGTTGTGCTTCTTCTCTGCCCATCTTCACTTAGTACCATAGCTACCTTGATAACCCAGACAGTATATACTTCTCTTCCAACACCTTCCTCTTCTGATCTGAGCCTTAGAGACGTCGTCTCAGCCTTCCCTTCTTCCTTTTAGCACCCTCCTTACTCCCAGTTATCTCTTTGTTCTCTTCCAGTCAGCCTGATGAAGCCTGCTGAAACAGTACACATGCCTCTTCCATGTTGGGTAGCTTCTCTTCCATGAGAATAAGCTTTACCAACCAGCCATAAGATGAATCAAGCTTGAGGAGGCTGAAGACAACATCTTGCTCTCGCCACTCTTCTAGCACTCTTGGATCCTGACTTCTTGGTCTCAAAGCTTTGTAGCTTTCAGGCCACAAACATCTCGGCTTCTTCACATGCTGATTGAAACCTTCTTTCCCTTGTTTCAATCACAGATCATCTTCTGACTTCGTACATCCTCCTTAACAGATTGATCTTGTTCTCATAAACATCTTGATCTTCTCCCAGAGATATACTTTCTTCAAGACTAGCTGATCTTTCACATTTCAACCTTGCTGTCAGGCCCCATTACCTTCTCTCCATCTAAAGGGTTCTCCGCTTTACTTGATTACTCCAAATCTCACAGCTTCTCCAAGCTGTCTTTACCATCATCTTGGCAAACCCACTTGTTTTCTTCTTGAATCTTCACTACTCCCTCACTAGATTAGGTCACTTCATATCACATGTTTCCAACAGAGGACACGCTGAAGAAGGTGTATGGGAACATTTCCAACCTCAGCCGTGTGTTTGAAGTAAAGCTAGCGATCAACCGTCTTGCACAAGAGGACATGGAGTTCACTAAGCACTTGGGGAGGTTCAGGTCCTTATGGTCAGAGCTGGAGATGCTGAGGCCGAGCACAACTGATCCAGATCAGTTGAATGAGAGGCCTTGAGCAAGACAAGGTCTTTGGGTTGCTTCTCACACTGAACCCGGCCTACACTCACCTCATCCAGCACATGCTGAGGTCAGACAAGCTTCCGGACCTTGAGGAGGTGTGTGCGCAAATCCAAAGGGAGCAGGGATCTATGGGGTTGTTTGGAGGAAAGGGAGCTCTCTCTTGCCAATCAAGCAGCTCATGAGGACTCAACCGAGACTCCACAAGCAAACAAGGCATCTCACGGGAAGTACGAGGACAGGAAGTTCAATGGCAACTGTGATCATTGCAAGAAGCATGGTCATAAGAAGAGCCAATGCTGGATACTACACCCACACCTCAAGCCGGCCAAGTTCATGAAGGAGCGTGAGGGAAGGGCAAATGTGACTGAAGGTTCAAGTGGAGCTGGCACCAGCAAGGCGAGTGAAGCGGATGGGCTTGGAGGCAATGATGGGAATGGGAAGTCTCTGGTGGCTTACACAGGCGCCTCAAGCTCACGCAGCAATGATGACTACATCAAGAGATCAGACCTTGATGCTCTCTTCAAAATGCTAAAGGAAAGCGGTAACACTTATGGTTATTCCTTTGGAGCTTCTATGATTGCATATAAGGATGATCACTTGATTAGAGAACTAGTAGAGCGGTTAGAAGCTAGGAATGAGTATAGAAATGCTCACATTGCTAGAACTGATAGGATGCATCCATTGCTTAGTAATCTATGTCATAATGCTAAGCAAGTAGGTAAACCATTGATTGTTGATTCTGGTGCATCACATCATATGATAAGTGATGAGAACTTGATTAAGGATATAGAACCTACGCATGGGCATGTGATGATAGCAAATGGGGATAAGATACCTATTAGAGGAATAGGAAAGCTTAAGTTGTTTAACAAAGAATCTAGAGCTTTTTACATGCCTGAATTCACATCAAACCTATTATCTGTGAAGAAATGTACTAATGATTTACAATGCAATGTTATCTTTAGTCCTAATGATGTGAAGTTTCAGGATATTGAGAGCAGCAGATTGATTGGGAAAGGAGTGACTAAGGGAGATCTCTATATGCTTGAAGAACTCACTTCTGTTCCTGATTATAGTTGCTCGTTTACTTCTGCTTCTTTGTTGAATAAAAATGCATTGTGGCATGCTAGAGTAGGACACCCTCATGTTAAAGCTTTGAACTTAATGGTACCAGGTGTTGTGTTTGAGAACAAAGATTGTGAAGCTTGTATTTTAGGCAAGCATTGTAGAACTGTGTTTCAAAAGTCTACTACCGTTTATGATAATTGCTTTGATCTAATTCATTCAGATGTGTGGACTGCTCCTTGCTTATCTAGAGATAGTTATAAGTACTTTGTCACATTCATTGATGAAAAATCCAAATACACCTGGTTAACCTTAATTCAGACCAAAGATAGGGTACTTGATGCATTTAGGAACTTTCAAACTTATGTAACTAACCATTATCATGCTAAGATTAAAATTTTGAGATCAGATAATGGAGGAGAGTACACAAGTCATGCATTCAAGCAACACTTATCACAGCATGGGATCCTACATCAAACAAGCTGTCCGTATACTCCACAGCAAAATGGAGTGGCTGAGAGGAAGAATAGGCACCTCATGGAAGTGGCAAGGTCTCTTATGTTTCAGAGTAATGTTCCAAAGAGATTTTGGAGTGATGCGGTTGCCACTGCTTGTTACTTGATCAACAGAACTCCAACCAAGGTTCTGAATGAGAAGGCTCCATTTGAAGTTCTGAACAGGTACAAACCAGCACTTGATTACTTGCGAGTCTTTGGATGCCTATGCTTTGTGCTCAAACCAGGAGAGATGATCAACAAGCTAGAAGCAAGAAGTACTAAGGCTGTGTTCATAGGATACTCAGCTACACAGAAAGGATACAAATGCTATGATCCTATAGCAAGGAGAGTACTTGTATCTAGAGATGTGAAGTTCTTGGAAGATAGAGGATACTATGAAGAAAAGAACCAAGAAGACCTGAAGGACTTAACATCGAGACAAGGCCACCACCTTGCGGATCATCCTTGAAGGTCTTGGAATCAGTACATCCCAGGATCAAGGAATCACGCAACTACACCTCCTGAAGTTGGTTCACCATCCCACCTTGATCATGAGGAGGAGAGGAGCATGAGGAACCTATGCAGAGAGGCTGGCTCAGGATGAAGGAGGAGTAGAGAATGAAGGAGAAGAGAGCATAGGCTCTGATGGTCATGGTCATGATCATGGTGTGAGGCAAACACCTTCTCAAGATGAAGTGGTAGAAGAACAACAGGAAGAAGAACCGGTTGTGCAGCCACTAAGAAGGAGCACAAGGATAAGGAAGGATCCTTCCAGCTGGGTAAACACGAGAGTGTACTACAATGCCCAAGCTGTGGAGCATCCTTCTCAAGCCGTGTGCTCCTTTGCTCAATATCCAGAAGAACATTGTGCCTTCATGGTAAACTTGGATGAGAACTACATCCCAGAAGCTATGAAGAAGCAATCATGGATAAAGAATGGAAGGAATCAGTTGGAGCTGAGGCAGGAGCTATGATCAAGAATGATACATGGTATGAAAGTGAGTTACCAAAAGGGAAGAAGGCTGTGACCAGTAGATGGATATTCACAATCAAGTACAAAGCGGATGGAAAGATTGAGAGGAAGAAGTCAAGGCTAGTTGCAGAGGTTTCACTCAAACTTATGGAGAAGATTACATAGAAACCTTTGCACCAGTAGCTAAACTACACACAATCCGGATTGTACTAAGCTTGGCTGTGAATCTTGGATGGGGGTTATGGCAAATGGATGTGAAGAATGCATTTCTACAAGGTGAACTTGAGGATGAAGTGTATATGCATCCACCTCCAGGCCTTGAACACTTAGTGAAAAGTGGGAATGTGTTGAGACTGAAGAAAGCTATCTATGGGCTGAAGCAATCACCAAGAGCTTAGTACAACAAGTTGAGCACTACTCTGAATGGCCGAGGCTTCAAGAAGTCTGAACTAGATCACACTCTCTTCACACTCACGACTCCCTCAGGTATGATTGCACTCCTTGTGTATGTTGATGATATCATTATCACAGGGAGTGATAAAGGAAGGTATCATAGCAACCAAGGAGTTTCTTAAATCCATGTTTGAGATTAAAGACTTGGGAGAAATGAAATACTTCCTTGGAATTGAGATATGTAGATCCAAGGAAGGTTTGTTCATGTCCCAAAGGAAATATACACTTGATCTTTTGAAAGGTGCAGGTGCTTATGGAGGCAAGACAGCAAGGATGCCTATGGAGGATGGCTACAAAGTCACGAGAGGGGAGATTGAAGACAGCAAACCTTATCAGGATCTAAACTCTATAGAAAACTAGTTGGCAAATTGATTTATCTTACTATAACTAGACCTGACATTTGTTTTGCTGTGAATCAGGTGAGTCAACACATGCAAGTGCCTAAGGAACATCATTGGCGCATGGTGGAGAGGATCTTGATGTATCTCAGCGGCTCACCTGATCAAGGAGTATGGATGGGCTGCAATGGAAGCACTGAAGTGGTGGGATATTGTGATGCGGATTGGGCTGGTGATAGAGCAGACAGGAGATCAACCACAGGCTATTGCACATTCATTGGAGGCAACTTGGTGACTTGGAAGAGCAAGAAGCAGAAGGTAGTGTCATGTTCAAGTGCAGAAGCCGAGTATAGAGCCATGCTGAAGCTTACCAATGAGTTGGTATGGATCAAAGGCATCTTGAAGCACTTGGAGATTGATCAAGCAACTCAATGACAATGCATTGTGACAATCAAGCTGCCATCCACATTGCATCCAACTCGGTGTTTCATGAGAGGACCAAGCACATTGAAGTTGATTGCCACAAGGTGAGACAGATGATTGTGCTAGGGGTGATCTTGCCATGCTATACAAGGAGTGAAGATCAGCTAGCGGATGTGTTCACCAAGGCTGCAAGGCAAAAGACTATGGAGTCCATTCACATCAGATTGGGACTCATAGATCTTGGGAAGAGAAGGAGCTAATCCCCTTAGCTGCAAGGTCTTTACTCTTTTTCCCTCATCAAAGTTTTATCCCATTGGGTTTCTTTGGTGAGGTTTTTAATGAGGAAGATCTTGTAGCTTTCCAAGCTTAGCTTTCACAAAGCTAAGCTTGAGGGGAAGTGTTGAGTTGAGTTGATTATATTGGTATGGAGAGAAGAGGAGTTGAAGAGGAGAAGAGATGGAAGCTTAGGGAGTTTGGGGTGAGATGGTACGGACGGCCGTACAAGGCCGTACATGGCCGTACCGTCCGTACCAATGTCTCGACCAAAACTTACCCAACTCGACCAAGTGAAAGCGGTAACAAGGAGATGTTACCTTGGGAGCTTAAGGAGAAGGGATCAGACCGTTGAGTGGATAAGGGAAAAGCGTGCCAGGCTGGAACAGGCTGTAAAGAGGCAAAGCGTGTGAGCCTTATCATCCAATCATCCGGAAAGCAACCTTGACTCTACATGCTTCAATAGTGCCCATTTCGCCTCTTGTAAACCCTTATGCTTTCCATATAAATATGTAACCTCACTCATTAATAAGATTATGCAGTTTTGAGTCTCTCTAATCTCTTAGACACTATGATTCTCTCTTAGACTCTAAGCGGCTTCTAGTCTCTTAATCTTTCACAAACTTCTCTTAATCACTTCTTCGTCTCTCTTTATTCTGATTACTCTAAGGATCTCTTAATCTCATAGAATCACTATGTCAAGAAGCTTGATTTGGATACATAAAGTGGTGGAGAATCACCAGGAAGTTGAATAAATCTCATAGGAGTTGGGATGAAGAAGTTATCCCACTTTCAAATCAGGTGATTCCAGTTTCCCAATTTGGGAATAGGACAGCTTCTTCGTCGTTCCAATCAAACCAGGATGAATCACTTTGTAGAAGCTTGATTTGGATACATAAAGTGGTGGAGAATCACCAGGAAGTTGAATAAATCTCATAGGAGTTGGGATGAAGAAGTTATCCCACTTTCAAATCAGGTGATTCAGTTTCCCAGTTTGGGAATAGGACAGCTTCTTCGTCGTTCCAATCAAACCAGGATGAATCACTTTGTGAGAAGCTTGATTTGGATACATAAAGTGGTGGAGAATCACCAGGAAGTTGAATAAATCTCATAGGAGTTGGGATGAAGAAGTTATCCCACTTTCAAATCAGGTGATTCCAGTTTCCCAGTTTGGGAATAGGACAGCTTCTTCGTCGTTCCAATCAAACCAGGATGAATCACTTTGTAAGAAGCTTGATTTGGATACATAAAGTGGTGGAGAATCACCAGGAAGTTGAATAAATCTCATAGGAGTTGGGATGAAGAAGTTATCCCACTTTCAAATCAGGTGATTCCAGTTTCCCAGTTTGGGAATAGGACAGCTTCTTCGTCGTTCCAATCAAACCAGGATGAATCACTTTGTGAGAAGCTTGATTTGGATACATAAAGTGGTGGAGAATCACCAGGAAGTTGAATAAATCTCATAGGAGTTGGGATGAAGAAGTTATCACTTTCAAATCAGGTGATTCCAGTTTTCCCGAGTTTGGGAATAGGACAGCTTCTTCGTCGTTCCAATCAAACCAGGATGAATCACTTTGTAAGAAGCTTGATTTGGATACATAAAGTGGTGGAGAATCACCAGGAAGTTGAATAAATCTCATAGGAGTTGGGATGAAGAAGTTATCCCACTTTCAAATCAGGTGATTCAGTTTCCCAGTTTGGGAATAGGACAGCTTCTTCGTCGTTCCAATCAAACCAGGATGAATCACTTTGTAGAAGCTTGATTTGGATACATAAAGTGGTGGAGAATCACCAGGAAGTTGAATAAATCTCATAGGAGTTGGGATGAAGAAGTTATCACTTTCAAATCAGGTGATTCCAGTTTCCCGGTTTGGGAATAGGACAGCTTCTTCGTCGTTCCAATCAAACCAGGATGAATCACTTTGTGAGAAGCTTGATTTGGATACATAAAGTGGTGGAGAATCACCAGGAAGTTGAATAAATCTCATAGGAGTTGGGATGAAGAAGTTATCCCACTTTCAAATCAGGTGATTCAGTTTCCCAGTTTGGGAATAGGACAGCTTCTTCGTCGTTCCAATCAAACCAGGATGAATCACTTTGTGAGAAGCTTGATTTGGATACATAAAGTGGTGGAGAATCACCAGGAAGTTGAATAAATCTCATAGGAGTTGGGATGAAGAAGTTATCCCACTTTCAAATCAGGTGATTCCAGTTTCCCAGTTTGGGAATAGGACAGCTTCTTCGTCGTTCCAATCAAACCAGGATGAATCACTTTGTGAGAAGCTTGATTTGGATACATAAAGTGGTGGAGAATCACCAGGAAGTTGAATAAATCTCATAGGAGTTGGGATGAAGAAGTTATCCCACTTTCAAATCAGGTGATTCCAGTTTCCCGAGTTTGGGAATAGGACAGCTTCTTCGTCGTTCCAATCAAACCAGGATGAATCACTTTGTGAGAAGCTTGATTTGGATACATAAAGTGGTGGAGAATCACCAGGAAGTTGAATAAATCTCATAGGAGTTGGGATGAAGAAGTTATCCCACTTTCAAATCAGGTGATTCCAGTTTCCCAGTTTGGGAATAGGACAGCTTCTTCGTCGTTCCAATCAAACCAGGATGAATCACTTTGTGAGAAGCTTGATTTGGATACATAAAGTGGTGGAGAATCACCAGGAAGTTGAATAAATCTCATAGGAGTTGGGATGAAGAAGTTATCCCACTTTCAAATCAGGTGATTCAGTTTCCCAGTTTGGGAATAGGACAGCTTCTTCGTCGTTCCAATCAAACCAGGATGAATCACTTTGTAAGAAGCTTGATTTGGATACATAAAGTGGTGGAGAATCACCAGGAAGTTGAATAAATCTCATAGGAGTTGGGATGAAGAAGTTATCCCACTTTCAAATCAGGTGATTCCAGTTTCCCGGTTTGGGAATAGGACAGCTTCTTCGTCGTTCCAATCAAACCAGGATGAATCACTTTGTAAGAAGCTTGATTTGGATACATAAAGTGGTGGAGAATCACCAGGAAGTTGAATAAATCTCATAGGAGTTGGGATGAAGAAGTTATCCCACTTTCAAATCAGGTAATTCCAGTTTCCCAGTTTGGGAATAGGACAGCTTCTTCGTCGTTCCAATCAAACCAGGATGAATCACTTTGTAAAAGCTCGATTTGGATACATAAAGTGGTGGAGAATCACCAGGAAATTGAATAAATCTCCTAGGAGTTGGGATGAAGAAGTTATCCCACTTTCAAATCAGGGAGTTCCAGTTTTGCAGTTTGGGAATAGGACAGCTTCTTCGTCGTTTCAATCAAACCAGGATGAATCACTTTGTAAGAAGCTTGATTTGGATACATAAAGTGGTGGAGAATCACCTGGAAGTTGAATAAATCACATAGGACCTGGGATGAAGAAGTTATCCCACTTTCAAATCAGGTGATTCCAGTTTCCCAGTTTGGGAATAGGACAGCTTCTTCGTCGTTCCAATCAAACCACGATGAATCACTTTGTAGAAGCTTGATTTGGATACATAAAGTGGTGTAGAATCACCAGGAAGTTGAATAAATCTCATAGGAGCTGGGATGAAGAATTTATCCCACTTTCAAATCAGGTGATTCCAGTTTCCCGGTTTGGGAATAGGACAGCTTCTTCGTCGTTCCAATCAAACCAGGATGAATCACTTTGTAAGAAGCTTGATTTGGATACATAAAGTGGTGGAGAATCACCAGGAAGTTGAATAAATCTCATAGGAGTTGGGATGAAGAAGTTATCACTTTCAAATCAGGTGATTCCAGTTTCCCAGTTTGGGAATAGGACAGCTTCTTCGTCGTTCCAATCAAACCAGGATGAATCACTTTGTAAGAAGCTTGATTTGGATACATAAAGTGGTGGAGAATCACCAGGAAGTTGAATAAATCTCATAGGAGTTGGGATGAAGAAGTTATCCCACTTTCAAATCAGGTGATTCCAGTTTCCCAGTTTGGGAATAGGACAGCTTCTTCGTCGTTCCAATCAAACCAGGATGAATCACTTTGTAAGAAGCTTGATTTGGATACATAAAGTGGTGGAGAATCACCAGGAAGTTGAATAAATCTCATAGGAGTTGGGATGAAGAAGTTATCCCACTTTCAAATCAGGTGATTCCAGTTTCCCGAGTTTGGGAATAGGACAGCTTCTTCGTCGTTCCAATCAAACCAGGATGAATCACTTTGTGAGAAGCTTGATTTGGATACATAAAGTGGTGGAGAATCACCAGGAAGTTGAATAAATCTCATAGGAGTTGGGATGAAGAAGTTATCCCACTTTCAAATCAGGTGATTCCAGTTTCCCAGTTTGGGAATAGGACAGCTTCTTCGTCGTTCCAATCAAACCAGGATGAATCACTTTGTAAGAAGCTTGATTTGGATACATAAAGTGGTGGAGAATCACCAGGAAGTTGAATAAATCTCATAGGAGTTGGGATGAAGAAGTTATCCCACTTTCAAATCAGGTGATTCCAGTTTCCCAGTTTGGGAATAGGACAGCTTCTTCGTCGTTCCAATCAAACCAGGATGAATCACTTTGTAAGAAGCTTGATTTGGATACATAAAGTGGTGGAGAATCACCAGGAAGTTGAATAAATCTCATAGGAGTTGGGATGAAGAAGTTATCACTTTCAAATCAGGTGATTCAGTTTCCCAGTTTGGGAATAGGACAGCTTCTTCGTCGTTCCAATCAAACCAGGATGAATCACTTTGTAAGAAGCTTGATTTGGATACATAAAGTGGTGGAGAATCACCAGGAAGTTGAATAAATCTCATAGGAGTTGGGATGAAGAAGTTATCACTTTCAAATCAGGTGATTTCAGTTTCCCAGTTTGGGAATAGGACAGCTTCTTCGTCGTTCCAATCAAACCAGGATGAATCACTTTGTAAGAAGCTTGATTTGGATACATAAAGTGGTGGAGAATCACCAGGAAGTTGAATAAATCTCATAGGAGTTGGGATGAAGAAGTTATCACTTTCAAATCAGGTGATTCCAGTTTCCCAGTTTGGGAATAGGACAGCTTCTTCGTCGTTCCAATCAAACCAGGATGAATCACTTTGTGAGAAGCTTGATTTGGATACATAAAGTGGTGGAGAATCACCAGGAAGTTGAATAAATCTCATAGGAGTTGGGATGAAGAAGTTATCCCACTTTCAAATCAGGTGATTCAGTTTCCCAGTTTGGGAATAGGACAGCTTCTTCGTCGTTCCAATCAAACCAGGATGAATCACTTTGTAAGAAGCTTGATTTGGATACATAAAGTGGTGGAGAATCACCAGGAAGTTGAATAAATCTCATAGGAGTTGGGATGAAGAAGTTATCCCACTTTCAAATCAGGTGATTCCAGTTTCCCAGTTTGGGAATAGGACAGCTTCTTCGTCGTTCCAATCAAACCAGGATGAATCACTTTGTGAGAAGCTTGATTTGGATACATAAAGTGGTGGAGAATCACCAGGAAGTTGAATAAATCTCATAGGAGTTGGGATGAAGAAGTTATCCCACTTTCAAATCAGGTGATTCCAGTTTCCCAGTTTGGGAATAGGACAGCTTCTTCGTCGTTCCAATCAAACCAGGATGAATCACTTTGTAAGAAGCTTGATTTGGATACATAAAGTGGTGGAGAATCACCAGGAAGTTGAATAAATCTCATAGGAGTTGGGATGAAGAAGTTATCCCACTTTCAAATCAGGTGATTCCAGTTTCCCGGTTTGGGAATAGGACAGCTTCTTCGTCGTTCCAATCAAACCAGGATGAATCACTTTGTGAGAAGCTTGATTTGGATACATAAAGTGGTGGAGAATCACCAGGAAGTTGAATAAATCTCATAGGAGTTGGGATGAAGAAGTTATCCCACTTTCAAATCAGGTGATTCAGTTTCCCAGTTTGGGAATAGGACAGCTTCTTCGTCGTTCCAATCAAACCAGGATGAATCACTTTGTAAGAAGCTTGATTTGGATACATAAAGTGGTGGAGAATCACCAGGAAGTTGAATAAATCTCATAGGAGTTGGGATGAAGAAGTTATCCCACTTTCAAATCAGGTGATTCAGTTTCCCAGTTTGGGAATAGGACAGCTTCTTCGTCGTTCCAATCAAACCAGGATGAATCACTTTGTGAGAAGCTTGATTTGGATACATAAAGTGGTGGAGAATCACCAGGAAGTTGAATAAATCTCATAGGAGTTGGGATGAAGAAGTTATCCCACTTTCAAATCAGGTGATTCAGTTTCCCGAGTTTGGGAATAGGACAGCTTCTTCGTCGTTCCAATCAAACCAGGATGAATCACTTTGTGAGAAGCTTGATTTGGATACATAAAGTGGTGGAGAATCACCAGGAAGTTGAATAAATCTCATAGGAGTTGGGATGAAGAAGTTATCCCACTTTCAAATCAGGTGATTCCAGTTTCCCAGTTTAGGAATAGGACAGCTTCTTCGTCGTTCCAATCAAACCAGGATGAATCACTTTGTAAGAAGCTTGATTTGGATACATAAAGTGGTGGAGTATCACCAGGAAGTTGAATAAATCTCATAGGAGTTGGGATGACTTTCAAATCAGGTGATTCCAGTTTCCCAGTTTGGGAATAGGACAGCTTCTTCGTCGTTCCAATCAAACCAGGATGAATCACTTTGTAAGAAGCTTGATTTGGATACATAAAGTGGTGGAGAATCACCAGGAAGTTGGATAAATCTCATAGGAGTTGGGATGAAGAAGTTATCCCACTTTCAAATCAGGTGATTCAGTTTCCCAGTTTGGGAATAGGACAGCTTCTTCGTCGTTCCAATCAAACCAGGATGAATCACTTTGTAGAAGCTTGATTTGGATACATAAAGTGGTGGAGAATCACCAGGAAGTTGAATAAATCTCATAGGAGTTGGGATGAAGAAGTTATCCCACTTTCAAATCAGGTGATTCAGTTTCCCAGTTTGGGAATAGGACAGCTTCTTCGTCGTTCCAATCAAACCAGGATGAATCACTTTGTAAGAAGCTTGATTTGGATACATAAAGTGGTGGAGAATCACCAGGAAGTTGAATAAATCTCATAGGAGTTGGGATGAAGAAGTTATCACTTTCAAATCAGGTGATTCCAGTTTCCCAGTTTGGGAATAGGACAGCTTCTTCGTCGTTCCAATCAAACCAGGATGAATCACTTTGTAAGAAGCTTGATTTGGATACATAAAGTGGTGGAGAATCACCAGGAAGTTGAATAAATCTCATAGGAGTTGGGATGAAGAAGTTATCCCACTTTCAAATCAGGTGATTCCAGTTTCCCGGTTTGGGAATAGGACAGCTTCTTCGTCGTTCCAATCAAACCAGGATGAATCACTTTGTAAGAAGCTTGATTTGGATACATAAAGTGGTGGAGAATCACCAGGAAGTTGAATAAATCTCATAGGAGTTGGGATGAAGAAGTTATCCCACTTTCAAATCAGGTGATTCCAGTTTCCCCGGTTTGGGAATAGGACAGCTTCTTCGTCGTTCCAATCAAACCAGGATGAATCACTTTGTAAGAAGCTTGATTTGGATACATAAAGTGGTGGAGAATCACCAGGAAGTTGAATAAATCTCATAGGAGTTGGGATGAAGAAGTTATCCCACTTTCAAATCAGGTGATTCCAGTTTCCCAGTTTGGGAATAGGACAGCTTCTTCGTCGTTCCAATCAAACCAGGATGAATCACTTTGTAAGAAGCTTGATTTGGATACATAAAGTGGTGGAGAATCACCAGGAAGTTGAATAAATCTCATAGGAGTTGGGATGAAGAAGTTATCCCACTTTCAAATCAGGTGATTCCAGTTTCCCAGTTTGGGAATAGGACAGCTTCTTCGTCGTTCCAATCAAACCAGGATGAATCACTTTGTAAGAAGCTTGATTTGGATACATAAAGTGGTGGAGAATCACCAGGAAGTTGAATAAATCTCATAGGAGTTGGGATGAAGAAGTTATCCCACTTTCAAATCAGGTGATTCAGTTTCCCAGTTTGGGAATAGGACAGCTTCTTCGTCGTTCCAATCAAACCAGGATGAATCACTTTGTAAGAAGCTTGATTTGGATACATAAAGTGGTGGAGAATCACCAGGAAGTTGAATAAATCTCATAGGAGTTGGGATGAAGAAGTTATCACTTTCAAATCAGGTGATTCCAGTTTCCCGGTTTGGGAATAGGACAGCTTCTTCGTCGTTCCAATCAAACCAGGATGAATCACTTTGTAAGAAGCTTGATTTGGATACATAAAGTGGTGGAGAATCACCAGGAAGTTGAATAAATCTCATAGGAGTTGGGATGAAGAAGTTATCCCACTTTCAAATCAGGTGATTCCAGTTTCCCAGTTTGGGAATAGGACAGCTTCTTCGTCGTTCCAATCAAACCAGGATGAATCACTTTGTAAGAAGCTTGATTTGGATACATAAAGTGGTGGAGAATCACCAGGAAGTTGAATAAATCTCATAGGAGTTGGGATGAAGAAGTTATCACTTTCAAATCAGGTGATTCCAGTTTCCCAGTTTGGGAATAGGACAGCTTCTTCGTCGTTCCAATCAAACCAGGATGAATCACTTTGTAAGAAGCTTGATTTGGATACATAAAGTGGTGGAGAATCACCAGGAAGTTGAATAAATCTCATAGGAGTTGGGATGAAGAAGTTATCCCACTTTCAAATCAGGTGATTCAGTTTCCAGTTTGGGAATAGGACAGCTTCTTCGTCGTTCCAATCAAACCAGGATGAATCACTTTGTAAGAAGCTTGATTTGGATACATAAAGTGGTGGAGAATCACCAGGAAGTTGAATAAATCTCATAGGAGTTGGGATGAAGAAGTTATCCCACTTTCAAATCAGGTGATTCCAGTTTCCCAGTTTGGGAATAGGACAGCTTCTTCGTCGTTCCAATCAAACCAGGATGAATCACTTTGTAAGAAGCTTGATTTGGATACATAAAGTGGTGGAGAATCACCAGGAAGTTGAATAAATCTCATAGGAGTTGGGATGAAGAAGTTATCCCACTTTCAAATCAGGTGATTCCAGTTTCCCGAGTTTGGGAATAGGACAGCTTCTTCGTCGTTCCAATCAAACCAGGATGAATCACTTTGTAAGAAGCTTGATTTGGATACATAAAGTGGTGGAGAATCACCAGGAAGTTGAATAAATCTCATAGGAGTTGGGATGAAGAAGTTATCCCACTTTCAAATCAGGTGATTCCAGTTTCCCAGTTTGGGAATAGGACAGCTTCTTCGTCGTTCCAATCAAACCAGGATGAATCACTTTGTAAGAAGCTTGATTTGGATACATAAAGTGGTGGAGAATCACCAGGAAGTTGAATAAATCTCATAGGAGTTGGGATGAAGAAGTTATCCCACTTTCAAATCAGGTGATTCCAGTTTCCCAGTTTGGGAATAGGACAGCTTCTTCGTCGTTCCAATCAAACCAGGATGAATCACTTTGTAAGAAGCTTGATTTGGATACATAAAGTGGTGGAGAATCACCAGGAAGTTGAATAAATCTCATAGGAGTTGGGATGAAGAAGAAGTTATCACTTTCAAATCAGGTGATTCCAGTTTCCCGGTTTGGGAATAGGACAGCTTCTTCGTCGTTCCAATCAAACCAGGATGAATCACTTTGTAAGAAGCTTGATTTGGATACATAAAGTGGTGGAGAATCACCAGGAAGTTGAATAAATCTCATAGGAGTTGGGATGAAGAAGTTATCCCACTTTCAAATCAGGTGATTCCAGTTTCCCGGTTTGGGAATAGGACAGCTTCTTCGTCGTTCCAATCAAACCAGGATGAATCACTTTGTAAGAAGCTTGATTTGGATACATAAAGTGGTGGAGAATCACCAGGAAGTTGAATAAATCTCATAGGAGTTGGGATGAAGAAGTTATCCCACTTTCAAATCAGGTGATTCAGTTTCCCGGTTTGGGAATAGGACAGCTTCTTCGTCGTTCCAATCAAACCAGGATGAATCACTTTGTAAGAAGCTTGATTTGGATACATAAAGTGGTGGAGAATCACCAGGAAGTTGAATAAATCTCATAGGAGTTGGGATGAAGAAGTTATCCCACTTTCAAATCAGGTGATTCCAGTTTCCCGGTTTGGGAATATAGGACAGCTTCTTCGTCGTTCCAATCAAACCAGGATGAATCACTTTGTAAGAAGCTTGATTTGGATACATAAAGTGGTGGAGAATCACCAGGAAGTTGAATAAATCTCATAGGAGTTGGGATGAAGAAGTTATCCCACTTTCAAATCAGGTGATTCAGTTTCCCAGTTTGGGAATAGGACAGCTTCTTCGTCGTTCCAATCAAACCAGGATGAATCACTTTGTAAGAAGCTTGATTTGGATACATAAAGTGGTGGAGAATCACCAGGAAGTTGAATAAATCTCATAGGAGTTGGGATGAAGAAGTTATCCCACTTTCAAATCAGGTGATTCCAGTTTCCCAGTTTGGGAATAGGACAGCTTCTTCGTCGTTCCAATCAAACCAGGATGAATCACTTTGTAAGAAGCTTGATTTGGATACATAAAGTGGTGGAGAATCACCAGGAAGTTGAATAAATCTCATAGGAGTTGGGATGAAGAAGTTATCCCACTTTCAAATCAGGTGATTCAGTTTCCCAGTTTGGGAATAGGACAGCTTCTTCGTCGTTCCAATCAAACCAGGATGAATCACTTTGTGAGAAGCTTGATTTGGATACATAAAGTGGTGGAGAATCACCAGGAAGTTGAATAAATCTCATAGGAGTTGGGATGAAGAAGTTATCACTTTCAAATCAGGTGATTCCAGTTTCCCGAGTTTGGGAATAGGACAGCTTCTTCGTCGTTCCAATCAAACCAGGATGAATCACTTTGTAAGAAGCTTGATTTGGATACATAAAGTGGTGGAGAATCACCAGGAAGTTGAATAAATCTCATAGGAGTTGGGATGAAGAAGTTATCCCACTTTCAAATCAGGTGATTCCAGTTTCCCAGTTTGGGAATAGGACAGCTTCTTCGTCGTTCCAATCAAACCAGGATGAATCACTTTGTAAGAAGCTTGATTTGGATACATAAAGTGGTGGAGAATCACCAGGAAGTTGAATAAATCTCATAGGAGTTGGGATGAAGAAGTTATCCCACTTTCAAATCAGGTGATTCCAGTTTCCCGAGTTTGGGAATAGGACAGCTTCTTCGTCGTTCCAATCAAACCAGGATGAATCACTTTGTAAGAAGCTTGATTTGGATACATAAAGTGGTGGAGAATCACCAGGAAGTTGAATAAATCTCATAGGAGTTGGGATGAAGAAGTTATCCCACTTTCAAATCAGGTGATTCAGTTTCCCAGTTTGGGAATAGGACAGCTTCTTCGTCGTTCCAATCAAACCAGGATGAATCACTTTGTAAGAAGCTTGATTTGGATACATAAAGTGGTGGAGAATCACCAGGAAGTTGAATAAATCTCATAGGAGTTGGGATGAAGAAGTTATCACTTTCAAATCAGGTGATTCCAGTTTCCCAGTTTGGGAATAGGACAGCTTCTTCGTCGTTCCAATCAAACCAGGATGAATCACTTTGTAGAAGCTTGATTTGGATACATAAAGTGGTGGAGAATCACCAGGAAGTTGAATAAATCTCATAGGAGTTGGGATGAAGAAGTTATCACTTTCAAATCAGGTGATTCCAGTTTCCCGGTTTGGGAATAGGACAGCTTCTTCGTCGTTCCAATCAAACCAGGATGAATCACTTTGTAAGAAGCTTGATTTGGATACATAAAGTGGTGGAGAATCACCAGGAAGTTGAATAAATCTCATAGGAGTTGGGATGAAGAAGTTTCCCACTTTCAAATCAGGTGATTCCAGTTTCCCCGGTTTGGGAATAGGACAGCTTCTTCGTCGTTCCAATCAAACCAGGATGAATCACTTTGTAAGAAGCTTGATTTGGATACATAAAGTGGTGGAGAATCACCAGGAAGTTGAATAAATCTCATAGGAGTTGGGATGAAGAAGTTATCCCACTTTCAAATCAGGTGATTCCAGTTCCCGAGTTTGGGAATAGGACAGCTTCTTCGTCGTTCCAATCAAACCAGGATGAATCACTTTGTGAGAAGCTTGATTTGGATACATAAAGTGGTGGAGAATCACCAGGAAGTTGAATAAATCTCATAGGAGTTGGGATGAAGAAGTTATCCCACTTTCAAATCAGGTGATTCCAGTTTCCCGGTTTGGGAATAGGACAGCTTCTTCGTCGTTCCAATCAAACCAGGATGAATCACTTTGTAAGAAGCTTGATTTGGATACATAAAGTGGTGGAGAATCACCAGGAAGTTGAATAAATCTCATAGGAGTTGGGATGAAGAAGTTATCCCACTTTCAAATCAGGTGATTCCAGTTTCCCAGTTTGGGAATAGGACAGCTTCTTCGTCGTTCCAATCAAACCAGGATGAATCACTTTGTAAGAAGCTTGATTTGGATACATAAAGTGGTGGAGAATCACCAGGAAGTTGAATAAATCTCATAGGAGTTGGGATGAAGAAGTTATCCCACTTTCAAATCAGGTGATTCAGTTTCCCAGTTTGGGAATAGGACAGCTTCTTCGTCGTTCCAATCAAACCAGGATGAATCACTTTGTAAGAAGCTTGATTTGGATACATAAAGTGGTGGAGAATCACCAGGAAGTTGAATAAATCTCATAGGAGTTGGGATGAAGAAGTTATCCCACTTTTCAAATCAGGTGATTCAGTTTCCCAGTTTGGGAATAGGACAGCTTCTTCGTCGTTCCAATCAAACCAGGATGAATCACTTTGTAAGAAGCTTGATTTGGATACATAAAGTGGTGGAGAATCACCAGGAAGTTGAATAAATCTCATAGGAGTTGGGATGAAGAAGTTATCCCACTTTCAAATCAGGTGATTCCAGTTTCCCGGTTTGGGAATAGGACAGCTTCTTCGTCGTTCCAATCAAACCAGGATGAATCACTTTGTAAGAAGCTTGATTTGGATACATAAAGTGGTGGAGAATCACCAGGAAGTTGAATAAATCTCATAGGAGTTGGGATGAAGAAGTTATCCCACTTTCAAATCAGGTGATTCCAGTTTCCCAGTTTGGGAATAGGACAGCTTCTTCGTCGTTCCAATCAAACCAGGATGAATCACTTTGTAAGAAGCTTGATTTGGATACATAAAGTGGTGGAGAATCACCAGGAAGTTGAATAAATCTCATAGGAGTTGGGATGAAGAAGTTATCACTTTCAAATCAGGTGATTCCAGTTTCCCGGTTTGGGAATAGGACAGCTTCTTCGTCGTTCCAATCAAACCAGGATGAATCACTTTGTAAGAAGCTTGATTTGGATACATAAAGTGGTGGAGAATCACCAGGAAGTTGAATAAATCTCATAGGAGTTGGGATGAAGAAGTTATCCCACTTTCAAATCAGGTGATTCAGTTTCCCAGTTTGGGAATAGGACAGCTTCTTCGTCGTTCCAATCAAACCAGGATGAATCACTTTGTAAGAAGCTTGATTTGGATACATAAAGTGGTGGAGAATCACCAGGAAGTTGAATAAATCTCATAGGAGTTGGGATGAAGAAGTTATCCCACTTTCAAATCAGGTGATTCCAGTTTCCCAGTTTGGGAATAGGACAGCTTCTTCGTCGTTCCAATCAAACCAGGATGAATCACTTTGTAAGAAGCTTGATTTGGATACATAAAGTGGTGGAGAATCACCAGGAAGTTGAATAAATCTCATAGGAGTTGGGATGAAGAAGTTATCCCACTTTCAAATCAGGTGATTCCAGTTTCCCAGTTTGGGAATAGGACAGCTTCTTCGTCGTTCCAATCAAACCAGGATGAATCACTTTGTAAGAAGCTTGATTTGGATACATAAAGTGGTGGAGAATCACCAGGAAGTTGAATAAATCTCATAGGAGTTGGGATGAAGAAGTTATCCCACTTTCAAATCAGGTGATTCAGTTTCCCAGTTTGGGAATAGGACAGCTTCTTCGTCGTTCCAATCAAACCAGGATGAATCACTTTGTAAGAAGCTTGATTTGGATACATAAAGTGGTGGAGAATCACCAGGAAGTTGAATAAATCTCATAGGAGTTGGGATGAAGAAGTTATCCCACTTTCAAATCAGGTGATTCAGTTTCCCAGTTTGGGAATAGGACAGCTTCTTCGTCGTTCCAATCAAACCAGGATGAATCACTTTGTAAGAAGCTTGATTTGGATACATAAAGTGGTGGAGAATCACCAGGAAGTTGAATAAATCTCATAGGAGTTGGGATGAAGAAGTTATCCCACTTTCAAATCAGGTGATTCCAGTTTCCCGAGTTTGGGAATAGGACAGCTTCTTCTTCGTCGTTCCAATCAAACCAGGATGAATCACTTTGTAAGAAGCTTGATTTGGATACATAAAGTGGTGGAGAATCACCAGGAAGTTGAATAAATCTCATAGGAGTTGGGATGAAGAAGTTATCCCACTTTCAAATCAGGTGATTCCAGTTTCCCGAGTTTGGGAATAGGACAGCTTCTTCGTCGTTCCAATCAAACCAGGATGAATCACTTTGTAAGAAGCTTGATTTGGATACATAAAGTGGTGGAGAATCACCAGGAAGTTGAATAAATCTCATAGGAGTTGGGATGAAGAAGTTATCCCACTTTCAAATCAGGTGATTCAGTTTCCCGGTTTGGGAATAGGACAGCTTCTTCGTCGTTCCAATCAAACCAGGATGAATCACTTTGTAAGAAGCTTGATTTGGATACATAAAGTGGTGGAGAATCACCAGGAAGTTGAATAAATCTCATAGGAGTTGGGATGAAGAAGTTATCCCACTTTCAAATCAGGTGATTCCAGTTTCCCGGTTTGGGAATAGGACAGCTTCTTCGTCGTTCCAATCAAACCAGGATGAATCACTTTGTAAGAAGCTTGATTTGGATACATAAAGTGGTGGAGAATCACCAGGAAGTTGAATAAATCTCATAGGAGTTGGGATGAAGAAGTTATCCCACTTTCAAATCAGGTGATTCAGTTTCCCAGTTTGGGAATAGGACAGCTTCTTCGTCGTTCCAATCAAACCAGGATGAATCACTTTGTAAGAAGCTTGATTTGGATACATAAAGTGGTGGAGAATCACCAGGAAGTTGAATAAATCTCATAGGAGTTGGGATGAAGAAGTTATCCCACTTTCAAATCAGGTGATTCCAGTTTCCCAGTTTGGGAATAGGACAGCTTCTTCGTCGTTCCAATCAAACCAGGATGAATCACTTTGTAAGAAGCTTGATTTGGATACATAAAGTGGTGGAGAATCACCAGGAAGTTGAATAAATCTCATAGGAGTTGGGATGAAGAAGTTATCCCACTTTCAAATCAGGTGATTCCAGTTTCCCGGTTTGGGAATAGGACAGCTTCTTCGTCGTTCCAATCAAACCAGGATGAATCACTTTGTAAGAAGCTTGATTTGGATACATAAAGTGGTGGAGAATCACCAGGAAGTTGAATAAATCTCATAGGAGTTGGGATGAAGAAGTTATCACTTTCAAATCAGGTGATTCCAGTTTCCCAGTTTGGGAATAGGACAGCTTCTTCGTCGTTCCAATCAAACCAGGATGAATCACTTTGTAAGAAGCTTGATTTGGATACATAAAGTGGTGGAGAATCACCAGGAAGTTGAATAAATCTCATAGGAGTTGGGATGAAGAAGTTATCCCACTTTCAAATCAGGTGATTCCAGTTTCCCGGTTTGGGAATAGGACAGCTTCTTCGTCGTTCCAATCAAACCAGGATGAATCACTTTGTAAGAAGCTTGATTTGGATACATAAAGTGGTGGAGAATCACCAGGAAGTTGAATAAATCTCATAGGAGTTGGGATGAAGAAGTTATCCCACTTTCAAATCAGGTGATTCAGTTTCCCAGTTTGGGAATAGGACAGCTTCTTCGTCGTTCCAATCAAACCAGGATGAATCACTTTGTAAGAAGCTTGATTTGGATACATAAAGTGGTGGAGAATCACCAGGAAGTTGAATAAATCTCATAGGAGTTGGGATGAAGAAGTTATCCCACTTTCAAATCAGGTGATTCAGTTTCCCAGTTTGGGAATAGGACAGCTTCTTCGTCGTTCCAATCAAACCAGGATGAATCACTTTGTAAGAAGCTTGATTTGGATACATAAAGTGGTGGAGAATCACCAGGAAGTTGAATAAATCTCATAGGAGTTGGGATGAAGAAGTTATCCCACTTTCAAATCAGGTGATTCCAGTTTCCCGAGTTTGGGAATAGGACAGCTTCTTCGTCGTTCCAATCAAACCAGGATGAATCACTTTGTGAGAAGCTTGATTTGGATACATAAAGTGGTGGAGAATCACCAGGAAGTTGAATAAATCTCATAGGAGTTGGGATGAAGAAGTTATCCCACTTTCAAATCAGGTGATTCCGAGTTTCGAGTTTGGGAATAGGACAGCTTCTTCGTCGTTCCAATCAAACCAGGATGAATCACTTTGTGAGAAGCTTGATTTGGATACATAAAGTGGTGGAGAATCACCAGGAAGTTGAATAAATCTCATAGGAGTTGGGATGAAGAAGTTATCCCACTTTCAAATCAGGTGATTCAGTTTCCCGAGTTTGGGAATAGGACAGCTTCTTCGTCGTTCCAATCAAACCAGGATGAATCACTTTGTAGAAGCTTGATTTGGATACATAAAGTGGTGGAGAATCACCAGGAAGTTGAATAAATCTCATAGGAGTTGGGATGAAGAAGTTATCCCACTTTCAAATCAGGTGATTCAGTTTCCCGGTTTGGGAATAGGACAGCTTCTTCGTCGTTCCAATCAAACCAGGATGAATCACTTTGTAAGAAGCTTGATTTGGATACATAAAGTGGTGGAGAATCACCAGGAAGTTGAATAAATCTCATAGGAGTTGGGATGAAGAAGTTATCCCACTTTCAAATCAGGTGATTCAGTTTCCCGGTTTGGGAATAGGACAGCTTCTTCGTCGTTCCAATCAAACCAGGATGAATCACTTTGTAAGAAGCTTGATTTGGATACATAAAGTGGTGGAGAATCACCAGGAAGTTGAATAAATCTCATAGGAGTTGGGATGAAGAAGTTATCCCACTTTCAAATCAGGTGATTCAGTTTCCCGGTTTGGGAATAGGACAGCTTCTTCGTCGTTCCAATCAAACCAGGATGAATCACTTTGTGAGAAGCTTGATTTGGATACATAAAGTGGTGGAGAATCACCAGGAAGTTGAATAAATCTCATAGGAGCTGGGATGAAGAAGTTATCCCACTTTCAAATCAGGTGATTCCAGTTTCCCAGTTTGGGAATAGGACAGCTTCTTCGTCGTTCCAATCAAACCACGATGAATCACTTTGTAAGAAGCTTGATTTGGATACATAAAGTGGTGGAGAATCACCAGGAAATTGAATAAATCTCCTAGGAGTTGGGATGAAGAAGTTATCCCACTTTGAAATCAGGTGATTCCAGTTTTCCGGTTTGGAAATAGGACAGCTTCTTTGTCGTTCCAATCAAACCACGATGAATCACTTTGTAAGAAGCTTGATTTGGATACATAAAGTGGTGGAGAATCACCAGGAAATTGAATAAATCTCCTAGGAGTTGGGATGAAGAAGTTATCCCACTTTCAAATCAGGTGATTCCAGTTTCCCGGTTTGGGAATAGGACAGCTTCTTCGTCGTTCCAATCAAACCAGGATGAATCACTTTGTAAGAAGCTTGATTTGGATACATAAAGTGGTGTAGAATCACCAGGAAGTTGAATAAATCTCATAGGAGCTGGGATGAAGAAGTTATCCCACTTTCAAATCAGGTGATTCCAGTTTCCCGGTTTGGGAATAGGACAGCTTCTTCTTCGTCGTTCCAATCAAACCAGGATGAATCACTTTGTAAGAAGCTTGATTTGGATACATAAAGTGGTGGAGAATCACCAGGAAGTTGAATAAATCTCATAGGAGTTGGGATGAAGAAGTTATCCCACTTTCAAATCAGGTGATTCCAGTTTCCCCAGTTTGGGAATAGGACAGCTTCTTCGTCGTTCCAATCAAACCAGGATGAATCACTTTGTGAGAAGCTTGATTTGGATACATAAAGTGGTGGAGAATCACCAGGAAGTTGAATAAATCTCATAGGAGTTGGGATGAAGAAGTTATCCCACTTTCAAATCAGGTGATTCCAGTTTCCCGAGTTTGGGAATAGGACAGCTTCTTCGTCGTTCCAATCAAACCAGGATGAATCACTTTGTAAGAAGCTTGATTTGGATACATAAAGTGGTGGAGAATCACCAGGAAGTTGAATAAATCTCATAGGAGTTGGGATGAAGAAGTTATCCCACTTTCAAATCAGGTGATTCCAGTTTCCCGGTTTGGGAATAGGACAGCTTCTTCGTCGTTCCAATCAAACCAGGATGAATCACTTTGTAAGAAGCTTGATTTGGATACATAAAGTGGTGGAGAATCACCAGGAAGTTGAATAAATCTCATAGGAGTTGGGATGAAGAAGTTATCCCACTTTCAAATCAGGTGATTCCAGTTTCCCAGTTTGGGAATAGGACAGCTTCTTCGTCGTTCCAATCAAACCAGGATGAATCACTTTGTAAGAAGCTTGATTTGGATACATAAAGTGGTGGAGAATCACCAGGAAGTTGAATAAATCTCATAGGAGTTGGGATGAAGAAGTTATCCCACTTTCAAATCAGGTGATTCCAGTTTCCCAGTTTGGGAATAGGACAGCTTCTTCGTCGTTCCAATCAAACCAGGATGAATCACTTTGTAAGAAGCTTGATTTGGATACATAAAGTGGTGGAGAATCACCAGGAAGTTGAATAAATCTCATAGGAGTTGGGATGAAGAATTTATTTCACTTTCAAATCAGGTGATTCCAGTTTCCCAGTTTGGGAATAGGACAGCTTCTTCGTCGTTCCAATCAAACTACGATGAATCACTTTGTAGAAGCTTGATTTGGATACATAAAGTGGTGTAGAATCACCAGGAAGTTGAATAAATCTCATAGGAGTTGGGATGAAGAAGTTATCCCACTTTCAAATCAGGTGATTCCAGTTTCCCGGTTTGGGAATAGGACAGCTTCTTCGTCGTTCCAATCAAACCAGGATGAATCACTTTGTAAGAAGCTTGATTTGGATACATAAAGTGGTGGAGAATCACCAGGAAGTTGAATAAATCTCATAGGAGTTGGGATGAAGAAGTTATCCCACTTTCAAATCAGGTGATTCAGTTTCCCAGTTTGGGAATAGGACAGCTTCTTCGTCGTTCCAATCAAACCAGGATGAATCACTTTGTAGAAGCTTGATTTGGATACATAAAGTGGTGGAGAATCACCAGGAAGTTGAATAAATCTCATAGGAGTTGGGATGAAGAAGTTATCACTTTCAAATCAGGTGATTCAGTTTCCCGATTTGGGAATAGGACAGCTTCTTCGTCGTTCCAATCAAACCAGGATGAATCACTTTGTGAGAAGCTTGATTTGGATACATAAAGTGGTGGAGAATCACCAGGAAGTTGAATAAATCTCATAGGAGTTGGGATGAAGAAGTTATCCCACTTTCAAATCAGGTGATTCAGTTTCCCGGTTTGGGAATAGGACAGCTTCTTCGTCGTTCCAATCAAACCAGGATGAATCACTTTGTAAGAAGCTTGATTTGGATACATAAAGTGGTGGAGAATCACCAGGAAGTTGAATAAATCTCATAGGAGTTGGGATGAAGAAGTTATCCCACTTTCAAATCAGGTGATTCCAGTTTCCCAGTTTGGGAATAGGACAGCTTCTTCGTCGTTCCAATCAAACCAGGATGAATCACTTTGTGAGAAGCTTGATTTGGATACATAAAGTGGTGGAGAATCACCAGGAAGTTGAATAAATCTCATAGGAGTTGGGATGAAGAAGTTATCCCACTTTCAAATCAGGTGATTCCAGTTTCCCAGTTTGGGAATAGGACAGCTTCTTCGTCGTTCCAATCAAACCAGGATGAATCACTTTGTAAGAAGCTTGATTTGGATACATAAAGTGGTGGAGAATCACCAGGAAGTTGAATAAATCTCATAGGAGTTGGGATGAAGAAGTTATCCCACTTTCAAATCAGGTGATTCCAGTTTTCCAGTTTGGGAATAGGACAGCTTCTTCGTCGTTCCAATCAAACCAGGATGAATCACTTTGTAAGAAGCTTGATTTGGATACATAAAGTGGTGGAGAATCACCAGGAAGTTGAATAAATCTCATAGGAGTTGGGATGAAGAAGTTATCCCACTTTCAAATCAGGTGATTCAGTTTCCCGGTTTGGGAATAGGACAGCTTCTTCGTCGTTCCAATCAAACCAGGATGAATCACTTTGTAAGAAGCTTGATTTGGATACATAAAGTGGTGGAGAATCACCAGGAAGTTGAATAAATCTCATAGGAGTTGGGATGAAGAAGTTATCCCACTTTCAAATCAGGTGATTCCAGTTTCCCGGTTTGGGAATAGGACAGCTTCTTCGTCGTTCCAATCAAACCAGGATGAATCACTTTGTAAGAAGCTTGATTTGGATACATAAAGTGGTGGAGAATCACCAGGAAGTTGAATAAATCTCATAGGAGTTGGGATGAAGAAGTTATCCCACTTTCAAATCAGGTGATTCCGAGTTTCCCAGTTTGGGAATAGGACAGCTTCTTCGTCGTTCCAATCAAACCAGGATGAATCACTTTGTAAGAAGCTTGATTTGGATACATAAAGTGGTGGAGAATCACCAGGAAGTTGAATAAATCTCATAGGAGTTGGGATGAAGAAGTTATCCCACTTTCAAATCAGGTGATTCAGTTTCCCGAGTTTGGGAATAGGACAGCTTCTTAAATCGTTCCAATCAAACCAGGATGAATCACTTTGTAAGAAGCTTGATTTGGATACATAAAGTGGTGGAGAATCACCAGGAAGTTGAATAAATCTCATAGGAGTTGGGATGAAGAAGTTATCCCACTTTCAAATCAGGTGATTCCAGTTTCCCGAGTTTGGGAATAGGACAGCTTCTTCGTCGTTCCAATCAAACCCAGGATGAATCACTTTGTAAGAAGCTTGATTTGGATACATAAAGTGGTGGAGAATCACCAGGAAGTTGAATAAATCTCATAGGAGTTGGGATGAAGAAGTTATCACTTTCAAATCAGGTGATTCCAGTTTCCCGATTTGGGAATAGGACATGACTTCTTCGTCGTTCCAATCAAACCAGGATGAATCACTTTGTGAGAAGCTTGATTTGGATACATAAAGTGGTGGAGAATCACCAGGAAGTTGAATAAATCTCATAGGAGTTGGGATGAAGAAGTTATCCCACTTTCAAATCAGGTGATTCCAGTTTCCCAGTTTGGGAATAGGACAGACTTCTTTCGTCGTTCCAATCAAACCAGGATGAATCACTTTGTAAGAAGCTTGATTTGGATACATAAAGTGGTGGAGAATCACCAGGAAGTTGAATAAATCTCATAGGAGTTGGGATGAAGAAGTTATCCCACTTTCCAAATCGGGTGATTCCGAGTTTCCCGAGTTTGGGAATAGGACAGCTTCTTCGTCGTTCCAATCAAACCAGGATGAATCACTTTGTAAGAAGCTTGATTTGGATACATAAAGTGGTGGAGAATCACCAGGAAGTTGAATAAATCTCATAGGAGTTGGGATGAAGAAGTTATCCCACTTTCAAATCAGGTGATTCCAGGTTTCCCGAGTTTGGGAATAGCACAGCTTCTTCGTCGTTCCAATCAAACCAGGATGAATCACTTTGTAAGAAGCTTGATTTGGATACATAAAGTGGTGGAGAATCACCAGGAAGTTGAATAAATCTCATAGGAGTTGGGATGAAGAGAAGTTATCCCACTTTGAATCAGGTGATTCCAGTTTCCCAGTTTGCAGGGAATATGACAGCTTCTTCGTCGTTCCAATCAAACCAGGATGAATCACTTTGTGAGAAGCTTGATTTGGATACATAAAGTGGTGGAGAATCACCAGGAAGTTGAATAAATCTCATAGGAGTTGGGATGAAGAAGTTATCCCACTTTCAAATCAGGTGATTCCAGTTTCCCGAGTTTGGGAATAGCACAGCTTCTTCGTCGTTCCAATCAAACCAGGATGAATCACTTTGTGAAGCTTGATTTGGATACATAAAGTGGTGGAGAATCACCAGGAAGTTGAATAAATCTCATAGGAGTTGGGATGAAGAAGTTATCCCACTTTCCAAATCAGGTGATTCAGAGTTTCCCAGTTTGGGAATAGCACGAAGCTTCTTCGTCGTTCCAATCAAACCAGGATGAATCACTTTGTGGCAGAAGCTTGATTTGGATACATAAAGTGGTGGAGAATCACCAGGAAGTTGAATAAATCTCATAGGAGTTGGGATGAAGAGAAGTTATCCCACTTTCAAATCGGAGTGATTCCAGTTTCCCGGTTTGGGAATAGGACAGCTTCTTCGTCGTTCCAATCAAACCAGGATGAATCACTTTGTAAGAAGCTTGATTTGGATACATAAAGTGGTGGAGAATCACCAGGAAGTTGAATAAATCTCATAGGAGTTGGGATGAAGAAGTTATCACTTTCAAATCAGGTGATTCCAGTTTCCCAGTTTGGGAATAGCCACAGCTTCTTCGTCGTTCCCAATCAAACCAGGATGAATCACTTTGTAAGAAGCTTGATTTGGATACATAAAGTGGTGGAGAATCACCAGGAAGTTGAATAAATCTCATAGGAGTTGGGATGAAGAAGTTATCCCACTTTCAAATCGGGGTGATTCAGTTTCCCGGTTTGGGAATAGCCACAGCTTCTTAAATCGTTCTCCAATCAAACCAGGATGAATCACTTTGTGAGAAGCTTGATTTGGATACATAAAGTGGTGGAGAATCACCAGGAAGTTGAATAAATCTCATAGGAGTTGGGATGAAGAAGTTATCCACTTTCAAATCAGGTGATTCCAGTTTCCCAGTTTGGGAATAGACGACTTCTTCGTCGTTCCAATCAAACCAGGATGAATCACTTTGTAAGAAGCTTGATTTGGATACATAAAGTGGTGGAGAATCACCAGGAAGTTGAATAAATCTCATAGGAGTTGGGATGAAGAAGTTATCACTTTCAAATCAGGTGATTCCAGTTTCCCAGGTTTGGGAGATTGGAGCTGACTTCTTAAATCGTTCCAATCAAACCAGGATGAATCACTTTGTAGAAGCTTGATTTGGATACATAAAGTGGTGGAGAATCACCGGGAAGTTGAATAAATCTCATAGGAGTTGGGATGAAGAAGTTATCCCACTTTCAAATCAAGTGATTCCAGTTTCCCGGTTTGGGAATATGACAGCTTCTTCGTCGTTCAATCAAACCAGGATGAATCACTTTGTGAGAAGCTTGATTTGGATACATAAAGTGGTGGAGAATCACCAGGAAGTTGAATAAATCTCATAGGAGTTGGGATGAAGAAGTTATCCCACTTTCAAATCAGGTGATTCCAGTTTCCCAGTTTGGGAATAGGACAGCTTCTTCGTCGTTCCAATCAAACCAGGATGAATCACTTTGCGAGAAGCTTGATTTGGATACATTAAGTGGTGAAATCACCAGGAAGTTGAATAAATCTCATAGGAGTTGGGAAGAAGAAGTTATCCCACTTTCAAATCAGGTGATTTCAGTTTCCCGGTTTGGGAATATGCACAGCTTCTTCGTCGTTCCAATCAAACCAGGATGAATCACTTTGCCAGATGCTTGATTTGGATACATAAAGTGGTGGAGAATCACCAGGAAGTTGAATAAATCTCATAGGAGTTGGGAAGAAGAAGTTATCCCACTTTCACAAATCAGGTGATTCCAGTTTCCCAGTTTGGGAATAGGACAACTGGCTAAATCGTTCCAATCAAACCAGGATGAATCACTTTGTGAGAAGCTTGATTTGGATACATAAAGTGGTGGAGAATCACCAGGAAGTTAGAATAAATCTCATAGGAGTTGGGATGACTTCTAAGTGTCAACTCGCTCAATAGTTTATTCATCAGTTGTATTCATTTAAGGTATGTAATCAGGATCAAAAATGGATCAAGGAAAATAACACTTCCTCACTTCTTTATGTATCTCGAAATCTCTCTCTCTCTCTCTATCTCTCTTGACTTCAGAAACCCTATGTATTTCTTCTCTTTCTTTGCTCTTGATAATTCAAGCACAAGCTACTCCTTATAATTCATTCATTTTATCATGGTATCAGAGCATCAAAGCTCTCAAACCCTGTTTTTATCTACTTCAGCAAAATAAATCTCTGCTTTTCTTGTCAGTCTTTAATCTCTCAAGATGGAAAGAACAACAAATAACAACAACAACAACCGCATCAGCATACCTGTGACTCAAGGGGATTAACCACTTCTTTATGGGCCGTGATGGTGAAGATCATTTCTGAGGAAAGGTGGCCTGTGGAGCTGTCTCAGCATGGAGCTGCCTCAAAAACAAATCTTAATCAATAGAGGAAGATGGACAGGAAATGGTGGTAGACTGATGAAGACAAGTGGCTCAGGAAGACTCTCAGTGGTTCTCACAAGGTTCTCAGCCCTCTTGAACCCGCCATCATGGAATCTTACTTTACTGTGAGACTACCAAATGAAGCTGTGTATGGCTACATTTCACACAGGGTGGCGTAAGCTGTCCAACCTCACAAGAGTCTTTCGAAATGAAGAGAGCCATCAATGCGCCTCAACCAAGGAGATGTGGAGTTCCAACCACACTTTGGCAAGTTTAGGTCTCTTTGGCGAGGAGACAGAACTGCTGAGACCACACACCATCGGCATGCCACGCTGCTAACCGTGCGGTGAGGGAACGGGATGTTTGGACTGTCGCTCACTGCTTAACCCCATCTTATGGGAGTTTGATCAAGCACATCCTACAAACTGACAAGCTACCCGACCTGAATGAAGTGCTATGCTGAAGCCCAGAAAGGAAAGAAGGCCTTCGTGGAGAAGCTTGTTGGTAACGAGAAAGACACATGACTGGCGCATCGAAGGAGAACTTGCAGTAGCAGGTAAGGCGTATCTACAAACAAGATGAGAGGAAAGGACTGACCTGCGTACTCTTTGCAAGAAGAAGAATCGCTTCAGGACAAATGCCGGATACTTCATCATCGCCTTAAGCAGCGATTTAGGGAGACTTCGTCTCTCAATACCAAGATGCAAGAGGCAACTTCAGCTGATAGTGCAGAGCCAACAACACCAATCACCATGGGCATAAACTATTTTAGGTGTGGGAAATACAACTACGTCCACATCGCTATGCCATGCCACTGCGCTAGCACAGCTGAGACCATCAAGAAGTCCTGACTTAACTTTGCTCATAAATAGATACAAAAAAGAATCACAATGCCATATCTAAGAAAACTCGGTGTTTCTCTTTAATGCTTCTGCATATCACAATAAGTGACTCTATAAGAGGTGCTTAAATCGGCTAAGCTTATTGGGCTATAGATTCTCAGTGCTTCATCATCACATGATAAGTGATTAGAACTCATTAAAAACATAGAACGACATGAGGAATGTGATGATAGCAAAATGAAGATAAAATCCCAATAGGCGTGTGATATGTACCTTGAACCTGCTTGATAAAGAAACCAAGGTTTTCTATATGCCTACCTCTTTGCTTCCAGATCTATTGTCTGTTAAGAAAGTAATCTAATGATTCCAAGTGTCAAGTTACATTCACGCTTAACAGTATGTGCTTTCAGGATATTGATGCTAATGAGTTGCTTGGCAAAAAAGTGTTACCAAAGGAGACTTTGCACTTGCCCGAGGACACAAGATCTCGCGGCTGATCTATTTCCTATTTTTCATTACATTTTCTGAATTCTAAAGATGTAATATGGCATGACTAGATGGTTATCCTCATTCTCATGCAGCCCAGACTCACTGTTATCTGGCATTTCTTTTGCAGTGATTGTGAACGCTGTCTTAGAGAGGCTGGGTGGCGCTGTTTTCCTTCGTCAAAGAAGACTCCCGGCTCAACGATCATTTTGCTTTGATCTCATACGGCGTATGAACTGTCTCTATGTGCATCTGAAGAGCAACATAAATATTTTTCAGGACATTCATTGATGAAAGATCTAAATACACATGGATCACGCTATTTTGCACCCATGGTAGAGGGCGGTAAGTTTTTTAAAACTTCTTAGAAAGTTACAGAATTGGCCATTTCAATATTAAGATCAAAATTCTGTAGATCGGGTACTGGTGGTGAAGTATACTGAAGACGGCTGCTTCAAGCAAATACCTAGCCTCACATGTAATCATTGAGCAAAAGTAGGGGCTGCCCTTACGCACTTAACAAAATGGAGTGGCTGCGAGAAAGAATAGACGCTTGATGGAAGTGGCGAGGAGTATGATATTCCCACGCCGAATGTACTGTGGCGCCGCTGAGGCTCGATGGTCACGCCACCTATCTAATCAACCGACACCTACAAGAGTCCTCCTTGGATACCTGTTCCTATGAGGTACTAAACAAATCTAGATCATCCATTGACAGACTGGAAGCTGTGTTTGGGTGTGTGTGTTTTGGTTTTTGATTCCAAGAGAACTAAGAAAAAACGGCTAGAAGCAAAGAGCACGAAGGCGATGTTCACTGGGTACCCACACACCGAAAGGGTACAGAAACCTATGTGCCAGAAACAAGAAGAGTCCTAGTATCCGTGAGATGTTAAGTTCATGGAATCCAAGGCCTTCTTGTGATGAGAACAAATGGGGGAGAAGTCAAAGATCTATCTCACTGGCCTCGGGCAGAGCTAAATAACCTGAAAGTTCTATGGAAAGACTCGGGCATCAGCTTGCGAAGGGAACCAGAAAAGAGCCAGGACACTACACCGACAGCATGGATGGAGCTGAATGTACGAAGACAATGAAGTCTCTCATCATGATCGTGAGGGAGGCAATGGAGAACACCCAAGATCAATCAACACCACAAGTTTAACCCCAAGCTCAACTCTGGCATTTGCATTACGATCATGATCAAGGTGAATGTATAAACTATGAACCCTGGTAAACTTCAAGGTAGGGAACCCGAGCGTTCCCACCAGCCTTAAGAAGAAGTACATGCGATCAGAGACAAGTTTCAAGATTGTGGGTTAAGACAAGAATCTACTACAATGTTTCAAAGCCGTTGGCACACATCCAAAGAAGTGGTACACACCTTGCTCAATATCCAGAAGAACATCTTAGCTCTTGTGAGTTCATTGGACCCAGGAATGGATACTTCAAAAAAGTAATGCAGAAGCAGTGGAGGATGACAGATGGAAGGAGCCTGGGATGATGAAATGAGAGGCCATGGAAAGGAATAACACCTGGTATGAGACAGTAGCTTCCAAACTCGGGAGGAAAGCCGTGATCAGCTTTGACCCATACATACTGCATCAAGTACTCTTGCGAAGATGAAACCAGAAAGGAAAAACACCAGACTAGTGGCAAGAGGGTACAACACAAGTATATGGAGAAGGCTACTTTGGGCTGCGTTACACCGATGGCCAAGCTCCCAGCATATCGGGATATCCTCTCAGTAACGTTGACAGAATGGATCTTTGGCAAATGAATGTGAAGAGTGCATTTTCTGCAAGTGTGAACTACAGAAGAATGAGTATATGAGACCACCTCCGGGAATGGAGGAGATAGTGAAACCAGGGAATGTACTCAGACTCAAAAAGGCCATCTTATGGCCTGAAGCAATCACCAAGAACTTTAAAACATCACAAGCTGAGCACTACACTGGAAATGGAAAAGGCTTTGTGAAATCTCAAGCGAATCACACACTCTTCACTCTCACCAGCAAGCAAGAGATTGGTGTGATTCTGATCTATGTGAATGACATCGTCATCCTTCAGCCAGTGACGAGGAAAGACCGGCTGTTAGACATTCACCGGGCGCATTTGACTTCCATCCAAAGACCTGGGAAAGAAGGCACCCCTGAAATCTTGGCATTGAATGTGTAGTATCAAGGGAGGGGATTGTCTCGTGTCCCAAAGGAAGTATACTTTGGAGACATCACAAAGGGAAGGCAGGAGACTCTTGGAGGAAGAGTGGCCAAGACACCATGTAGAAGAAGGCTACAAGCCCATGCGTGAGGGGGAGTTTCTGATGCAACTGCTCGAGGATGTCAAGAAGGTATAAAAATGGTTGAAGCTTATCTATCTTACTAATACAAGGCCGGATGTGTGTTTTGCATGTGGCAGGTGAGCTAAACACATGCAAGCTCCTAAGGTAACATCATTGGAACATGGTGGAAGAGGATCTTGAGATACTTGAAAGAGCCGCCAGGTCGGAGGCTGTGGGATGGCTCTTACAATAACAGAGTACTGAAGTCAGTTGGGTAACAGTATGCTGAAATGCTGAGATAGAGTTGATAGGAGATCAACTACAGGCTATTGCACCTTTATGTGGAGAAACCTAGTCACATGGAAGAGCAAGGCGCAGAAGGTGGTCTCTCTTGCTCAAGTGCTGAGGCAAGAGTACAGTAGATCATTCATGAAACTAACCAAACAGACTTCGTCTGAATAAAAGGACTCTTCAGGCGGCTGGGAATAAGATATCAAACCTACGCACCATGCATCAGGACAACCAAGCCGCAATACACATCGCATCCAACTACGTATCTTCCATGAGAGGACAAAACACATAGAAGTGGACTGCCGCACAGTGAAGACAGCGGAGTAGAGCAGCAAGTGATTCTCCCATGTTACCGAAGAAGTGAGGATCAGCTGGGCGACATCTTCACCGAACCAGCGCCACGTAGCAAAGCTCGTGAGTCCTGTCCTTCCAAAGCGAGACTCATAAACCTCCCACGCCACTTTGTCTCTCAACGTGGAGTATTCTACTCTTTTTCCTTTGCTCGGTTTTTATCCCAAGAAGATTTTCCAAGTAAAGGTTTTAACGAGGGAATAACACTGCATGGTTTCCCAACTTTGTTAACTACCACACTGCTTGAGGGGAAATGTCATACATGAAGCAATAAAGAGAGAGTAATGGAAGGCAAAGAAGAAGAGGGAACAATTACATCCGGATCAAGTGATCACTCAACTTACCTTTGCTAGACAAGTCCGTCCGTGCAAGACAACCCTAACTTGGAGTGCAAGACATAAGGAGTGAATGATGTAGAAGATCCAGAAGGCAAGAAGAATGTTTGGAATCGTCATGTCATGGAACCGTTGGAAGGAGATGCGGTGTCACGGGTCCATAAGTGATTCAAAGTCTTCCCCACCTGCTAGGACCTGTAAGCTATCCAGACCACACATGCAGCATCTCTCTCATGATCTAACTTCTTTGTTTATTCTTTTCCTTTAATGTCGACATCTTGCTGTATGAATTCTATAAAATGGGTTGTCTCCATAAACAAATCATGTCAAGGAAAAGAGTTCTCTATTATTCCCTTTGTCAATCTCTTTCTCACGGTTCAACCTAGTTCTTCTCTTAATCTCTACAAATCTTCCTTAAACTCTCATAATCCTGTAGTAAAACTTCAGTAAGCAGTTCTGACTTGTTCTTCATAAAGTGCTGGAGAATCACCAAAGAAGTCAATAAATCTCATAAAGAGTCGGGGGATGAAGAATATCCCACTTTTCTAATCAGGTGATTCCCAGTTTCCGCCTGGGAATAGGACAGCTTCGCTGCTCCAATCAAACCAGGATTAATCACTTGTAAAGTTAAGCCGATTCGATACATACAAACAAAAGTGGAGTAAACACCAGGAAGTCAATAAATCTAATGTGAGTCATGGGATTTAAGAAGTTATCCCACTTTCTAACGTGTGATTCAGCTTCTCACTTGGGAACAGATGCACTTCTTCTGGCTGCTCCAATCAAACCAGGACAACTACTTAAAGAAGTCAGATTCTGGATATATGGGTGCTGGTCGAGACAGCAGAAGTCAATTTAATCTCAGAGTCAGATGAATGAGTTATCTCACTTTCAAATCAGGTGATTCCAGCTTTCCCAGCTTTTGGGAACAGGGATGTTTTCTTCGTCGTTCCAATCAAACCAGGATGATTCACTTTGTAAGAAGCTTGATTTGGATACATAAAATGCTGGATAAACACCTGCAGTTTCCGAATAAATCCTCATAAGATTTTGGATGAAGAAGCTATCCTACCTCTCTAACGAGGTGATCCTGGGCTCTACTTGGGAATAGACAGTTCTTCGCCGCTCCAATAACACTGTGATTTAATCACTTTGTAAGAAGCTTGATTTTGACATACAAAATCTTCAGGAGAAACACCAGGAAGTTGAATAAATCTCATAAGAGTTGGGATGAAGAAGTTATCCTACTTTCTAATCAGTGATCCCCAAGCTTTCCCTAAATTGGGAATGTGAAAGCTTCTCTTCACAAGCTTCAATCAAACCGTGATGAACTACTTTGTAAGTTGTTTTCTGATTTGATATATAAATGGGTGGAGAAACACTCAGGAAGTTGTGAATAAATCCTTTACAGGAGTTGGGATGAAGAAGTTATCCCACTTTCTCAAATCAGGTGATTCCGGGGCCAGCTTCCAAATGGGACAGATGCCTTCGGGTCGCTCCAATCAAACCAGGATGAATCACTTTGTAAGAAGCTCGATTTGGATACATAAAGTGTTGAGAATCACCAAGAAGTTGAATAAATCTCATAAGAGTTGGGATGAAGAAGTTATCCCACTTTCTAATCAAATGATTCCAGCTTTCCCAGTTTGGGAATAGACAGGTTCTTTTCGCCTGCTCCAATCAAACCAGCAGATTAATCACTTTGTAAGAGGTTTCGATCAGATAATATAAAATGGGGTGGGGAAACACCAGGAAGTTCAATAAATCTAATGTGGAGTTGGGATGAAGAAGTTATCCCACTTTCTAATCAAAGATTCCAGCTTCCATTGGGAATAGACAGGTTCTTCTGGTCGCTCCAATCAAACCAAGATGAATCACTTTGTGCTAAGCTTTATTTGGAT